>JASKGM010073883.1:0-15630 GCA_034509205.1 Ceratonia siliqua
TTTACAGTTTTTATCTTCTACAATTGTAATCTTCCGCTTTCAGTTATAAAACTCTGTTTATATTGCTCTCTCTGCTTTTCTTCCTTATCGATCCTTCCCTTTTAATATATATATATATATATATACAGACTTCTGTATAACAACCTAATTGAGTAGTTGTTTTCTCTCCTATATTTAAAATATATGTACAGGTGACGAAGGATAAGAATCTAGTATGGGATAAGGATCGTTTACAGAGATATATTTGGGATGAGGTGGTTGCTGGGATCACGTGACAGTTACTCCATTACGCCCCCTCAAGATGGTGGCTGGGTCAACAACACCAATCTTGTTTCGTAGTGTCTGAAAATGTGGTCTAGGTAATGATTTCATGAGCAGATCGGCAAGTTGCTGTTGAGAGGAGAGATGTGATACATGCAGAGTGTTGGCAGCCACAAGTTCACGAACAAAGTGGTAGTCAATAGAGATATGCTTCATTCTTGAGTGAAAGGCTGGGTTAGCACACAAGTAAGTGGCACCAATGTTGTCGAAATAAATGACTGGAGTAGAGGGAAGCTTGTAACCCAGCTCGACAAGGATATTTTGCAGCCAAAGAAGTTAAGCTGATGTGGAAGCAATGGTTCTATACTCTGCTTCAGTGGACGAATGTGCAACCAAGCATTGTTTGCGGGATGCCTAGGAGATGGGGTTAGGGCTGAGATATGCTATGTAAGCACTGCTAAAGCGGCGATCAGTGGAATCACCTGCCCAATTGGCGTCACAATATGCCATAAGAGGGAGTTGTTGACTTCGTTGTAGGTGAATGCCGAAGGTAAGTGTGGTTTTTAAGTAACGAAGGAGACGTTTTAAGGCCTGGAAGTGGTCATTGGTGGGACATTGCATGTGTTGAGCAAGCCTATTGACAGTAAATGCAACATCTGGTCTGGTTAAGGAGAGATACTGTAAGGAGCCCACAAGACTGCGGTAAACCGAGGCATCAGTTGGTGAAGAATCAGATGAGGAAGGGCATGAAGTGGCTGTCGGGGTAGTTACTAGTTTCACCCCCTCCATTCGAGCTTTTTCCAGGATATCTCTGATATATTTATGCAGGGTGAGAAACATACCCTGAGGTGGGGATGAGTTCAAGGCCTAAGAAATAGCTTGGTACACTAAGGTCTTTGAGTGAGAAAGCAGTAGCTATGGCATGCAAAAAAGCTTGAAGGAAGTGAGGGTTGTTGCCGGTGAGTAATAAGTCATCCACATAAACAAGAAAGTAGGCAGTAATTTGACCATGATTGTAGACAAACAAGGAGGCATCAGACTTGGCATTAGTGAAGCCATAGGATAGAGAATTTTTTCTGAGAGCATGATACCAAGCACGAGGGGCTTGTTTCAGGTCGTAGAGAGCTTTCTTGAGTTTGCAGATGTGGTGTGGATACTGGGGATGCACAAAACCAGGTGGTTGGCACATATACACTTCTTCAAAAAGGGACCCTTGCAAAAATGCATTGTTGACATCAAGGTGCCGTAATGACCAGCCATTGGAGAGAGCAATAGTGATGACAATTTTGATGGTTTGTGGCTTGATCACAGGGCTGAATGTTTCAAAATAATCTATCTCGGGGCGTTGATGGAACTCTTTGGCTACGAGACGGGCTTTGTGTCTAGAGATGCTGCCATCAGGATTATGCTTGACTCGAAACACCCACTTATTAACAATAATATTGTAGCTTGGGTGAGGAGGAATGAAGTCCCAAGTGCCATTGGTCATAAGAGCGTTGAACTCTTCTGACATGGCTTGTCTCCAATGAGGTGATTTAAGTGCCTGAGAAACACAAGTTGGTTCAAGGGGAGAAGGAATGGGATACTTTGTGACAGAATACAGTTGCTTGGGTTTAAAAATATGGTTTTGAGCACGAGTACTCATGGGATGAGTGCCAAGCAAAGATGAAGGTTGAGAAAAAGAAGAGGTACCTTGTTCTTGACCTTGAGAGCATGGGGAAGATACTGGTGGAGGTTCAAGAAGGCTAATGAAGAGGCATCAGGGGATGGATAGGCATGGGCAAAAAGTGAAGGAGTTTGTAAATTTGGGAGAGTAGGTAGAGTTTGGTTGGTGGGGGGCCGTGGAGTATGGGTTGGGTTAGGTGGTGGCGTGTAAGGTGTAAAGGAGATTAAATCATGTGGGGCTAGAAGTGAGGGAGTTGTTGAAGAGATGGATTCTTGGTAAGTTTTGGATAAGTCAGAGAAGGGAAATTGACTTTCAACAAAGTTAACATGCCTTGAAAAATAATATTTGTTATTTTTAATGTCAAAGTAGATAAATGCACTTTGAGTGGGGGAGTAGCCTAGGAAAATACATGACAATGAATGGGGTTGAAGTTTGTTGGTGGTGTATGATTTAAGCCAAGGAAAGCATAAGCAACCAAAGGGGCGGAGTTTGAGATAATTAGGATTCCAATTAAAAAGAATGGAGAATGGTGTTTTGCGACGAAGGCCGGGTGTGGGTAATCGATTAATTAAATAGGTTGCTATTTTTAGGGCATGAGACCAAAATTGTGGAGGGAGAGAAGCTTGATGAAGAAGGCATCGTGCAGTTTCAATGAAATGACGGTGTTTTCGTTCAGATAATCCATTGTGTTAGGCGTATGGGGTGGGGTAGTGAGGTAAGTATGCCATGTTTAGTAAGGTAAGGTATAAATTGTTTTTAAGGTAGAGTTAAAGGCTTTTTCAATTAAAGTGTGAAATTGTGGAAAAATGATGGAGACATCTGATTTATGCTTAAGAGGATAGAGCCAAACATATTTAGAAAAATGATCAATGAAAATGACATAATAACGATAACCATCAATTGATTGTACAGGGCAAGGACCCCAGACATCTGAGTACACAATATCCAGAATATGTGAACTACGTAAACTGGATTTATTAAAGGGGAGCTTATGGCTTTTATTTGCTAGACAATTAACACATGATGAAAAGAGAGATTTAGACACAGGAAGGGAATTTTGATGTAGGACGTGTAGGAGTGTTGCTTGTGCAGGGTGGCCTAGGCGTTGATGCCAGCAATAAGGGGTGGGTGTGGTGGTAGAGGCAGCGACGAATGGTGTGGCAGCGGCTGGGAGTTTGTAGACATGGTGGTCATTCGGTCCTTGCACTAGTATTTGTCCTGTTCTCAAAGCCTTGACCTGAAAGTGAGTAAAGAAAAATTCAACAGACACATCATTTTGGTTACATAATTCAGAGACAGAGATAAGGATCTCATTTACTAAGGGAACGAGAAGAACATTGGAAAGCTTCAAAGAAGAGGGAAGAGAAATGGAACCAGTATGAGTGATGGGAAGAGAGTTGCCATCAGCCACAGTGAGTTGTTCAGGGCCATTATATTCAGAGGAGACATGAAGTTACCAAAATCATTAGTGATGTGATGTGTAGCACCTGAATCAATGAGCCAATGAGATTTTGGTTGACCATCAGTGGAGACAGCATTGGCAGTAGGTGCAACATTGGGATTATTTGCTACTTTGTAGCAATATTTGGCAGTATGACCTCTCCTGTTGCAAAACTGACAAACCATGGGGCTTTGAGACTTGCGGGTAGAGTCTGTGTGATGCTGCTGTGGGTTGGTGGCATTTGAGAAGTACTGGGCATTGGTGTTGGAGGTACGACGACCTTTATATTGAGATTGGACATTGTTGCGGCGAATATGATGAGCTGAAAGTGGGACATCTGCACTTTTGTCCTCTTTCTTTAAATATGACTCATAGTTAATTAGTGTTTCAAATAACTCATCAAAGGAAATGGGTGTTTCACGAACTCAAATTGCAGCTACAATTTCCTTATAGGCTGGACTAAGGCCACTGAGACAGTGCAATACTAAATCTATATCATCAAGAGGGTGACCAATTATAGCAAGGTCATCAGAAATACCTTTCACATTGCGAAGGTATTCAGAGACAGAAGACGTTCCTTTTGTGAGGTTGGAGAGACGGTCCTTGAGGGACATGATCAAAGACCTGGAACGATTGGCAAAGGCACGACAAAGTTGCTCCCAAGCTTCTTGAGAGGTGGTTGCCTAAGAGATCACAGCACGAGCATCAGTGTCACAGGCTGCCATGATGGCTAGTAGCAAAAATTGGTCCTGGCGCACCCAAAACATGCAAAGAGGATTCTCAACATCCTCACCATGGTGTTCAATGGTGGGAGGAGGACAAGGAGTAGAACCAGTGATATAGCCTACAAGGCCATACCCAATCAACATGGACTTCATTTGTTTTGCCCAGGCAACATAATTATTGCTATTGACTAAGTTGGAGACATAAATGGTGATGAGATCAGAGGGGTTATTTGCTGAATGGAAGGGAATAGAGTTAACAGTGGAGGAGTGAGCCATTGGGAATGAAAAGTGAGGTTAGGATCGGATATAAAGGTTGGTTAAGGCTTTGGAGGCTCTGATACCATAAAGAGAAATATAAAAGATCTGGAAAGCTAATAATAAATTTATTGTGATACAGCAGATATATATATATATATATATATATATATAGACTTCCGTATAACAACCTAATTGAGTAGTTGTTCTCTCACCTATATTTAAAATATATATACAGGTGACGAAGGATAAGAATTTAATATGGGATAAGGATGGTTGTTTACATAGATATATTTGGGATGAGGTGGTTGCTAGGATCACGTGACAATTACTCCATTATATAAATTGTCTAAATGTCTAATTATTTCTAGATCACATTTAATGATGTTTACGTGCTTTTAATACACTTTCTGTTGTTATGGCCTTTCAAATAGGTGTGAATGAATTATTTTCCCTTAATGTTATATATTTTAATTATCTACTGAAGTTTCTGTTTATGGAATTGAACGATGTTGCTTGATCGATGGAAAAAGTAGATTTCTAGTAAAAAAGAAATTCTTATTTACTCTTAAACAAAAAAAAAAAATAACGATAATCTACTGAGATTGAGGTTAATTTGTATGAATGTTTTAGGATAGATTCACATGGAAATAAGGAGAAAATTTTCCAGCTAGACCTATGAATAATATATGATAAGCTATATAGTACTTAGTAAATTATACAATTAGTATTGAATATATTCCTAATATAATAATTTATATATATCTCATGATTAGAAAAAGAGATCAGTTCTCATCAATTTTCCTAAATGCAGTTCAATTTTTTAATAAGTAAAATGTTAAGAGACTTTATTAAAGTTTAATGCATCAATAAATTTTAATTAAATCAATAGATGAATAGGTAACTTAACCTACTATCATATCATTGCAAAAAATATAAAACAAGACTAATCAATCTAGAGTAAATTAATGTGTTTCCATAATAACCTCAAAGGGTCAGCCTAGTAATAGAGCCAAGCATATAATATGTAATTAAGCACAGCCTCGCAAATTTATTGAAATGTTCAAGACAAGTTGATATATACAGTTTAATTCATTAATTTCATCATATTTCTCTCTTCCACAGTTTTTTTTTGTTCATTTATAGTTACTTGAACTTGCAACCCTCAGCTCTATAAATGAGTTCAATACCATTTAGCCAAAGGCTCATTGGTTCACAGTTTTAAACACTGTAATTAGTTGTTAATATGAAATCCTGTCCAAGAGATATGCCATAGTTTGACATTTTGGCTAGTTAGTGCAAGTCTTATTCAGTGTAGGTAAGGTTATGATGTGGCTTTTGGTTTATTCCACTCTGATATTGAGTTGCTGCTAGAGTTTTATGTCGATGCTTCCGATGTGGCCGTCGAAGATCTTGGCCAAGATCAAGCTGTTCTTATTATGCAGACATCCTTCCGGTGATCAGGTAAATCTTGTTAACTTTGGTCTTCTACGTGTTGTTGATTAATCCTCGGAACATTCAAGGTCGATGCTGGCAGTGCCAGGGTTGGTGGAAAAAGGTGGTTTCCTTTTGTACAAGACTGATTGCAGAGTTATTTTCTCTTTCTTTGCTCTCATAACAATGTAAAAAGGTGTTTGAGGGTTTCCACATCATGTTAGATTTTTCTATTAAAAATTAGAAATTTTTTATATATTTCAAATATTATATTATAAATACAATGTGGTATTTGGATATTTTATGACGTACTTAAATATTAGTGAAATATTATCTAATATTTGAATATTTTATGACCTACTTAAGTATTAGTGAAATATTATCTAATGTGGTATAAAAGAATATGTAGTTATTTTATTCAAATATTCATCCAATACTAATAAAATTTTTTTGTAAATAAAATATAAAATGAAGTATGATTTTTATTTTTCATATTTTATAAAGATTTTAATCTTATTTTTTATGTTTATAAAATTATAAAATTATTTTTTATATTTGAAAAATATATAATTAATATTTAATATTAACACCGTAAACTAATTTGATAAAAATTAATAAATACTCTCTCCGTTTCAAATTATTTATCGTTTTAGGAGCTTTATTTTATTTTAAATTATCTGTTGTTTTATATTACTAATGAAACATTAATTATTATTTTTTTAATATTACTTCTATTTATTATTATCTTCAATAGAGTAGTAACAAGAATTTAAATTAATTTTAATAAGAATAATTTAGTCAAGTATAATTATTTTTTATTAGAATTGATACTATTTAATAATTATTATTTTAAATAATAAATAATTTAAAATAAAAAAAATAACTGGTAGGTGGTACATACACTAATATACACGTGAACTGAAAAAATATAAGGTCCACAAAAACGACCTTATTTTAGGCGACTCTTCCCTCTTTGACTTATGTTCCAGACGTCACTTCATCTTCCCCCATGGGTGGCCCACCTTGTAATCCACTTCAAGGAAGATATTTTTTTCGTTTTCTGCGGTTATGAGCTGAAGCTGTTTGTCAAAGTATTGAAGGCGGTCTGAACTTTGAAATTCTCTCTCGTTTGGCTTCCACTCAATTTTAGTGGACTTTTCAGTTCTCTTTTTTTTTTGATTTATAATTTTCTTGCTTAAGGATGAGGTAGAATTTGATTTTACTCTACAGATGCTCTTCTTCCTTCATTTTCCTTCACTGATTGTGAAAAGTTAGGGTTTTGTTTTCACTTTTGTTCTTGTTCTTTATGGGTTTGTAGTATTCTTCTTGAGAATGGTGAAGTGGTTGCAGTGAGCTGTGAAAAGGAGATGAAGGTGGGGTTGGAGACAGTGGAGGAGCTGAGCAAGAAGAACCAAGAGAAGGATGATGGCTCCGCAGAAGTAGTTAGATGGGAAGAAAATTCATTTTTTCGTTTGACTTAAACCTTATTATGAAAGATAACGTTGATGAACCAACAGGAGACTATGATTAACTTTGTGAGGTAAATGGACGAAACCCATTTATCCTTCTTATTACGCCAGGCAAAACGTCGAGGACTGAGACATAAGTTGAAGGGGGAAGGGCCAGTCAAAACAACCTCATTTTGGACTATCTCATTTGACATGTTTTTGTTTACGTGTATCAATTTTTATTAGATTAATTAATGGTGTTAATGTTAATAATATTAATAATATATTTTTAAAACATAAGATATAATATTAAAATTTTGTAAACGTGAATAATAATATTAAAATCTTTATAAAACATGAGGGTTAAACAAAAAAAAATATTCTTTATCTTATAAATAAAAAAAAAGGTTTAAACTCTTAGCTAGGTAGTAGATAGTTATTTTTTTGTTAGCAAATATTTTTTGAGTTAGTATTTATAATATTAAATTTTATCATGATATTATTTTTTAAAAAATTATTTTAAAGTGTTTCGTACAACATTAGACTCTCTTTTGCTACTTTAAAGTAAAGTTTTATAATGTCAAAAACAAAACGTGTCACATTCTTGAATAAATTAAATTATTGACTTCATAATTCTTTTTATTTAAAAGTCAAAGATTTCAGCGATCCATTAATACATTCAAGTAGGGAAAAGCATTTGAAGGATTAGCTAGCAAACCACCAATGAAGTGGAAAGATGTGACGAACAATATTACTGCTAATAGTCTGCTATTGATAAATAATAATTTGGCAAATTTGATACTTCTCATCTATTTGCAGAAAAGTAAATACACTGCGAAGTTCTACGTTGGGGCCCTTCGTAGAATTCTGATCTCTGAGTAACCAAAGAATGTGCATACTCCTAAAGGTCCACAATTTATTGTAGCTAGCGAAATCACTTAGACTTATATTATACTATATTTTGTATATATTAAATTAATAATGAATAAATATATTAATTAATTAATTTTATTAAAACTCATTTTTAACTTGTATATATATTCATTTATGTTTGATTTAATTTATATATTTTATAAATTAAATTTATTAAAAATATCTTTAATTTATTATATAAAATCTTTCTGGACAACCTGTCATATTTAATTATTTATAGGGTAAGTAAGGCTATTTTTACAAAATAAATTTAATTTCCACAATCTTTTCATAAAAAATTATTTTAAAAATAATTATACAGTTCTTTTTCTTAAATTAAATAAAACCAAGAGCAATTTTCTTTTAAAAAAATTCCATATTGTTTCCAAAGAATTTATTAAGAGATTGATCATATTAAAAATTCTGTAAAAATATCATTAATATATATTATACAACATACCTTACATGCTCTTAGGCAAGAAAAAGGATATGATAATTATGCAAATATTTAAAAATTCCTCAAAAAGAAAAAAATCACAAATTTTGTAATTTAATTAATTAATTATTTATTTATTTATATAAAGTATGTAAATATTGTTTAATTTGACTCAAATACCACCTTGCTCATTATATATATAATAATTAGGTAATCTTTTCTTTCTTAAAATTACAAATTATTAAGTAAATCTTATACTATAATTTCTTTTACAAATGGAAAATTTAAGTTATATATATTGAAAATTTTTACAAAAAAGATATTACCTATATATAAAATGTTAAAAATTGTAACTTCTCTCCCAAATGTTTTGAATCCTTGGATGAATACACAATTTTTAGAATTTTTGGACTGTAGAATACACCTCATGAAAAAAAAATAGAGCAATCATATTCTCATAATCTCAAAATAGATAAAAATAAAATATGCAAGGTTGTATTAGTATCGTTACTCAGAAAAATAAACAAATAAATCATTGGTCTTTATAAGATTATACAAGAGTCTCTTCACAACTTAGACCAAGTCTGCTGCCCTCTTAATCTCTTATTCAGAGAGATGATTTTCATTATCGTTATCGTTATCGATATCATTATCGATAGCTACCACTCTTCTTTAAGTGATTGTCAAGCTCGAAAGCTATGGCCGAGTTTCATTCAAGTTTTCAAATCAGCAGTTTTTGTTAGGGTTAGATTTTCTCACAGGCAATGATGCAAACGAGGTACACTGATTCTGCTTCTGTCCTTTTCAATTGTGGGATCTAAGTCCTAAAAGCTGTTTTAGTGACGACGAAGAAATCAATATCTAAGAAAATAATTAATGATAGTAAAGTAAGAAAGCTGAGTAGGAGATTGTTGATTATAGACTAATACCATCTTCTCCAATTTCTTCTTCACTGGTACTAATTAAGATACTGTCGGCAGATTTTGAAACGAGAAGGTTTGATGGTAATTGGATAGCTAGAGTTGTGGAAGTTGAAGGTTTTTGGAAGTTGATGAAGATAATGAAGGTTGTAATGATTGCTCCTTTCATCATCAAAGACTTTAAACTCTTCAGAACCATGAGCATTGAATTTATAATATGTGGGTACACGTGGTTTATGGTATTTACCAAAGCACGAGGAAAAAGGAGAGACATGGGGAAGGGAAAGGAGACTTAGGTGAGAAAGGAAGTGCCACCATATATAAATTATTGGATAATATAGAAGTACATTTGAATTAAAAAGTTTGGCTAAATGCCATATTAAACGCGACTTCATTTTTATTTTTAAGTGTATAAAATATTATATAAAATTATTACATTTTATATTTTTAGGTATTTTACACATTGTTATCAGATATTTTGGATATTAATATATTAAATATATTGTAACATTTAAAACATTAAAAATAAAATAATAGTATACTAAATAATTCTTAAGATGTTAAACTATGGTTGTGCTTTTAAACTAACTTATACAGTACTTTTCCAACGACGTGATCCTTTTCATCTACTAATTAATTACTCCTACTTAATCTTCCCTAATCATTAGAACAGTATGAACTAATTTAGAATCCTAATTAAAATTGATGAGTAGTTCTCTAATATTTCATTTAAATTTATTTGGGTACAAATATAAACTAAATCCTAGTTAAACCGAAGAGGAACTGGTTTAATGAATTAGTTCAATAGCCTTGGGTGTGTTTGGAACTAAATCTAAAGAATTCAATTGAATTTTTATTAATGAATTCAATTGAGTTCTTTTATTTAATAATTTTTGTGTTTGGATTGAATATTAATTTGTTTTTATAATTCAAACGAATTTTATTTTTTGGATGACATTTTAAAGTGATAAAATTTTAATTTTACAATAATATCTTTTAATAATTTTTAAGGAGAGGTGAAAGGGGAATTACTTATAGGGATAAAATATATTTTTTAAGTTCAAATGAATTCTTAACAATAAAATCCTATTAATTTTTTTAAGAATTGATATCTATAAAGTAAACTTATGCTTTTAAAAAAAATAAGAATTCAATTCAATAATTCTATATTAATATGTTAATTATTTGCTAAACAAGAAAAAGAGTTCGATCGGATTTCTTTCTTATACAGTAAAAATTAGAATTTGTTCACTTTCAGAAATCTTATATTTTAACATATAAAATATATTTTCTTCAGTGAATATAATCAATTTTAGAAAGAAGCTAGCTATGATGGTGATTATTGACCAATTATCATCAAGTACGGTTTCAAGCTTCCACTCTATTTTTTATAGTATTCATCGTAAAATTGAACCAATCCCTATTCCCTAGAACTTGAATCTAGGGGGTGACAATCTTTTAAAAAAACTTTTCTGAAAATTTATTTAAAAATTTTTTTTTTATGTTTTGTTCTTTTAAAACTAAAATTTTATACGTAATTAATTTTTTTAAAAATTTTTAAACATTTTTTTCAAGAACCATCACTGACTAGACCCACTTTAGATTCGAAAAAATCAAGAGCTTCGATCTTCTATAAATTGATAATAATAAGAAAAGATAAATTTCATGACCCACCTTGACCTACTTACAACGCTAGCTAGTTAGAAAGATATTATTTACAACTACTTGAAATGGGGATTTAATCATTTTTTATACATAATGTCGTGAAGAATTCAACTTAAAATCTTTTACAAAGTATCTAAACTTTAAATTTGTTAATAAATCAATCCTAATAATTTCGATTTAATTACTTACATATAGAGCACTATCAAATTATGTTTGAATTTCCTATGTCACAAATAGATATGATGTAAATAGAAAAACTGCAATATGAAAGAGAAGAAATAGAATAACAGAGAAAAGATAATATGATAAACCAAAGAGAAATAATAGAGAAGCAGTAGATTAAAAAACAGAGTAATGTAGAATGTTTTATTAACTTCATCGCGTGAGCAACAACTAGACAAGGTATCCTATATATACACTCAAGACATTAATCATATGCCTATAATAGGAATGGAATTAAAGCTGTTGACCATAATACAATTATCACGACTTTTTCAGATCCCTTGATGACAACTTGACTTTTGGAGCATTGATCAAGATTGATTACCCTCGTGCTGTGAATGAGCTATACTCAGATTCCCTTAGTCAAACGTGTTAGTCTCCACAATCTTTACTGGTGCGAAATATAATATGAGGAAGTGCTGATATTGGGTCTGATATCATGATCCTTTATTTCTCCATTATGCTTCATTATCTCTCTATCATCCTCATCATTATTAGATTTTGAATGAGAGAGGTGATTTGGCTTTTGGTCGTTAATAGCCTCCCTCAAACTTGGCCAGGGTTGGAGGCAAAGTTTGGCCTGAAAATGACGGAGGGTGGCTTTGGTCATGGGCTTCATAAAGAGATCAGCAAGTTGATACTGTGAGGAGACATGACGTGTGACCAAGAGACCAAGGGCAACGCGTTCACGCATAAAGTGGTAATCAAGCTCAATATGCTTACTGCGGGCATGAAAAACAGGATTGATGGTCATGTGTAAGGCACTAAGATTATCACAAAAGAGTATAGGGGGCCGTGGTTGAGGTACACCAATGTCTTTGAGAAGGAAAGATAACCAGGTGAGTTCCATTGTGGTATGGGCCATAGCACGGTATTCGACTTCTGTGCTAGATCAAGAGACTGTTGGTTGTTTCTTGGCACACCATGAGATGAGATTATGGCCAAGAAATGTGCAGTACCCTATGGTAGATCGACAAGTGGTAGGGCATCCAGCCCAATCTGAGTCTGAAAAGGCACATAGGTCAAGAGAAGTATGGGCAGTGAGCTTAAGTCCAAGGTGGATGGTGCCTTTGATGTAGCGCAAAATACGGCGCATCATCCTAAGATGAGTGAGAGTAGGTGCATGCATGAACTGAGAGACGAAATTGACACTGAAGGAGAGGTCAGGGCGTGTGAGTGTAAGATATTGGAGAGCCCCAAGCCTCGATAGAAACTAGATCATCGAGTGGAGCGTCATTGGTGGAGAACTTGGTCTTGCTTTCAATTAGAGTGGTCATGAGCTTGCAATCCTGCATCTGTGCTTTCTCTAAGATAGTGAGGGCATAATGAGTTTGTGACAAATGTAATCCGTCAGGGGTGCGAAGAATCTCCATCCCAAGAAAATGATGAACTAGACCCAAATCTTTCATAGCAAATTCTGCATGTAGGAGTTGAATGAAGTTGCACAAAAGTTGTGTATTAGAGCCTGTAACAAGCATGTTGTCAACATATAATAATAAAATAATAGTATCATGGGTAGAGTGATAGATAAACAATGATGGGTCGGATAAGCTACAGAAGAAACCAAGAGAAATAAGGAAAATACTAAAGTGATCAAACCAAGCGCGAGGTGCTTGTTTGAGTCCATAAAGAGAACACTAAAGTTTGCACACATGGTGAGGATACAAGGGATTAGCCATTCCCAGTGGTTGATCTATGTAAATTTCTTCTGAGAGGTACCCATGGAGAAAAGCGTTTTTAACATCTAATTAACAAACATCCCAATGGCAGACAAGAGCAATGCTAAGAACAAGTCTAATAGTGCCTGGCTTAATGATTAGTGAAAAGGTGTCAACATAATCCACACCGTCCAACTGATGGTATCCTTTGGCAACTACTCGTGCTTTAAGTCTATCAAGAGTGCCATCAGGTTTTAACTTAGCTTTAAAGACCTATTTTGACCCGATAACATGCATGTGGGTTTCTCTTTTCACTAGTGTCCATGTTTGATTATGATGGAGAGCATCCATATCTTCTTGCATGGCAGTGTGCCATTTGTGGTAACTAAGAGTTGCTTTGATGGATGCGGGCTCACAGGGTATATCTGAGCAGGCAATGACAAGTGCGTACCATGGATTTGGTTTGGAAATACCAAGATGGGACCGAGTAACCATTCGGGCAGACTGGGAATCAAGGGGGTTAAGTGCAATGGATTGGAGAAAGTTTGGGAAGTTGGCAGTGTTAGAATCGGATTCATGACTTCTTTGACGTGAACCCTGTGTGGTAACTCATACATTACAGACACAGTTGGTTGAGATGTCATAGATAAAGGAGGTCTCTCGGGGTTAGGCTCAGGGATATTACCAAGCTCTTACCCATGTAACAGAATGAGTATGAGTGACAGGGGAGTGAGAGGAACACACTGCACCTGAGGGAAAAAGGTTCATGAGTTATGATTCGACACTTAGCTCTCGTGAAAGAGTGTGATTGAGTTCATGACTTGTGTGGTTAATCAGTCGGCATGGTGCAGATAAGCATTCATGAGGTGGTCTAGTTGGTTGTCTCGGTGATGGTGGCTGCATGGCTAGAGTGGAGGGTACCTGAGACAAAGAAGTATTAGCGATAGATATATGTGAGACAGTAACAGTTAAAGAAGGAGAGGAAGAGGGCAAAGAAGTTTAGTCTGTGTTAATGGCAGCAGGTTGACTGAGAGGGTGATCCATAGTGGTGACAGGTGGCAGTGAAGGAGCGACGTTAACGCCACCACCTAGACTTGGTGAATCTGATATAATTCCTATGCATAATGGAACCAAGTCAGTTTGTGAGGATGGAAAAGTAACCCATGAATCAAAGAGATGAACCATGTTATTAGAAGTAGCAATGGAATCCTGAGACTGTGATTTTTGGAAAGGAAAGTAGGTTTCATCAAATATCACATGTCTAGAAACAAATACCCTTTGTGTTTAAGGGTGAAAGCATTTATATCCCTTATGTCGATCATTATACCCTATGAAAACACAGGGAATAGTTTTAGGATCAAGTTTATGTGTTATAGTATCCCAAGTATATGGGAAACACTTAGAACCAAAAACCCTTAAGTAGGTGTAGTCAAGGTGTACTCCATGTAACTTGGGGTAAGGAGTTTCATGATTAAGAGCTGTGGATGGTAGACGATTAAGCAAAAACACAGATGTTGCAAATGCTTCGACCCACAAATATAAAAGAGCATTACAATGGAACATCATAGACATACCCAGTTCTCGAATAACCCGATGATGACGTTTAACTCTACCTTTTTTTTGTTTTAGTGTGTGTGGACAAGATACCTGATGAACTATCCCTTGTGCTTGAAAATGATGGCTTAGTCTAAAATTCACAAATTTGCCACCACCATCAGAATGAAAAATGCGAATTTTGGTATTAAATTGACGATCTACATATTTTTCAAATGCTAAATATGCATAAAAAAATTAGATTTATTTTTAAGAGGGATTAGCCATGTATAACGAGAGAAATCATCCACTAAACAAGCATAGTATCTAAATTTTCCAGGAGATAAGACAGGAGAAGGTCCCTATAAATCACAATGCACTTTATTAAAAATCAGAGGACTAGAGTTGTCAAAATATAAGAATGGCAATTTACTGAGTTTCCCTAATTGACAACTATCACTAATTTTTTTAATTTTTGTGGATCCATGTACATGAATGAATCCTTTATTTTGGAGAAATTGCAAGTTAGAAGACTGAGGATGTCTTAAACGCTGGTGCCAGACTTCGGCTGATGTGCTCCGAGACCTATTAGAGTAGTGCAACTCATGGGGTTTTGGGAGAACATATAGATTACCCTTGCGTTTGCCGGTCATCACTTGGCGTCTTGTTGCTCGATTCTTAACAAGAAAACCCACATTAGAAAATTCACAATTTAATGGAAGTTGATCAGTGAGTTGACTAACAGATAATAAATTTCTTTTTAAGTGAGGAACATGTAAAACATCTTTAAGAATTAAGTGTTGGGTACCATTTGAGACAGAGGTATTACCAACGGAGGATATTGGTAGTGAGGTGCCATCGCCAATAATTACAGAGTCAGGGCTAGAATATGGACGAATATGAGACAACATGTTTGCATTACCTGTCATATGATTGGAAGCCCGGATGTCTGTTGTCCATTCAGTGTCAAAGACACAATGATGCGGAACCCAAGCAATTGATACTTAAACCCCCAACCAGATTGATGAAGAAGCCTAATTAAGCAACCAAAGCA
>JASKGM010073904.1:0-15628 GCA_034509205.1 Ceratonia siliqua
AATTTTATTTTAAAGTTTCCATTATATTTTTTTAGATAAAATAAATTTTTGTGCTTTTAGTTGGGCCTAGACCCAAATATTTTTATTTGGGTGAGCCCAACTATTTATGTTTCAAAAGCATGACTAGTAATTTTACTTATACTACAAAAAAATTAAATATCACAAAATATCATTCCCAAATATAACACCTTTAGAATACTTAAAATTATAACTCCTTAAATTTTGTATTCAGTATCAAGTGTTTATAATTCCTAAATTATGAAAAAGCATATATTTTGGCGGAGATGGAGCTTTTCCAGAAATGATATATCATGACACAAACTTTCCTATGATGCAAAGACAAAGGTGTAATGGCCCAAATCTAGGATGTGATCGACATGGAGTATAAGAATATTTCCTAACTACAACTAAAATTTAAAGATAGACACATGCAGATGCATAAATCATTTAAAACATTAGTTCAATTCAAGACTAGAGATTTTATTACTTATAAATCAGTATAGAGCTATGCTCCATTAGTGTCCATGAAATCAAGGAGCCCCACTCTCTCCATGTCAAAATAATAAATACCATAAACATACTAGTAAAAGTATAAATAAGTTCTTTAGTTATGCAAGAGCAAAATCATGAATCCTAAGTGGCTGCAAGTGATATCCAAAGAATTCAAGTTTGTTCTCATGTGTAGCTTGCCGAGTTAGAAGTCGTAAGTTAGGCTAATGATGGTTATTGCTAAACGTCCTCTAAAACTAAAAAAAAAAATAGCAAGGCGAGTTTATGTAACATTGGTGAAAATATATCTAATGAGAACTAAGAATCACACACAAAATAAATATATGCTTATGTGTATAGTTATTCAAGAATCAATTCCAACAAATGAGTTTGTCATCCAAAATCTTAAAACAGAACTTTCAAGGCACACAATATCACACAAAACTTACAATTTTCCGTCATTGCTTTCAATCAAAGAGGATCAATATATACTTCTTTAAGTGAACAATCTATGATCAATGAGTAATCTCAACTTGAAAATCCGAGACAAAGCCTCACTAAACCAAAACATAATATACATAAGTCAAGGAAACATACATCCTGACGAATTAGAAGTCAGGGGATCAAACATCCTGACGAAACAGAATTTAGGAAATCATATATCCTAACAAAACATAAATAATCATATCTTGACAAATAGAGCATAAATGAGGGGGTCATCTCAATATGACAAAACAGAAAGTTTAGGGCTAGTCTCACCAAATTCAAAATCATATGGGTCCCTAGTGCACCTGGTGTTCTACTATTAAGGTCCTCTCTGATCCAAAAAACATAGTTCTTACTCAACATAAATTCAGTAGAATCATCATAACATAACAATCATAAGGATTTTATACATGAACAAAGTTCTTAATAAAATTAACATTCCATTCTGTAAAACAGTTAACATATAAATTCATTCATTAAATGCATAATCAACTTCAATATCAATCCCCAAATCATACGTATCTTTTTAAAATAACAGAACATACCCTAATGGGGGTGTCTTTTCGAACTAACATAATCATCATTTTCACAAGGTAAAAAAATAAGGTTTGGAAAACATATTCAGTACATACAATGACTTAAAAACATATACAATATACTACAAACATCCCTAGTTGCTAGAAGATATGAATCCCACTCACTAGACTTGATGTAGGCACCACTGCAGTACTATCCCAGGTATTAAATTTGTGCTATGAATATTCTAGATTGAAACAGTACAAACAAAATTGCCTATAAACCCTATATTCTATGGATGTCTTGCCTCGAGCTAGCTTAAAGCTTACGGGATAAACCATAATTCAAAGGAAAAGTACAGGGAACCCAATATACGTGTATCAACAGAAGTGTCCGAGAAAATTTAGTTACCTCTTATGACATCGTACATTCCCAATTTGAGACTATGACAGAGACTACGAGAAATCACTCTCATATCATCCTATAATCAAGAACGGAGTCAACCTATTTAATATAATTGACTAGAGAGGAAAGAACGATGAATCTTAGTCAAAAATTAGGGGTTTGAGTGTGGGAAACATGGATTTTTATCTTAAGATACCGTCCCTATGCACCTCTAATTAAAACCTTAGTAAGAGTGCATTTGGGACAGCTTTTGCTGTCCCAAAAGCAGCTTATTTTAATAAAAAAGCGCATCTCCCAATTGTGCCCGTTTGGATCATCATCTAATAAGAAGTACTTTTTTTTAAAAAAAATAACAATTTCACCTACTTTTTCAGAAGTTGAGATTTGTAACTTTTGAAAAAATAAGTCCAATGAAAGAGGGAGAAAACTTTTTGAATAAATATACTCCTAAAATGTTTCACAAATATCCCAAAAAGTACTTTTGTAAGTCATTTTAGAGCGCATTTAAGACTGCTTTTGCTGTCCCAAAAGCTTCTTTTTTTAATAAAAAAAGTTCTTCTCTCCTAATAATTTTACTTGCACAAAAGTATTTTTAAAATTTTACATTCAAATGCAATACATTTGCTTTTTTCAATAAACTCACTTCTGCATAATTACATTCAAACTCCAAATGCCTAATTTGTTTAAATTTAGCCCTTATTTAAATGACAAGCACATCCAAACGGGCCAAATTATGTGAAAACAGTGCTTAAAATCATATTTATAGTTTTAGGTGCCTGTGGTCTACTTGACCCTAACTACAGTGTTTGGTTGACCTGATTGGGCATTTGGTGACCAGTCCACAAGTTTTCTCAAGCTTTTCTTCTTCCTAGCTTTAGAAACTAGTTGGTACATTTCATTTACAAAATTACCTACCACAAGCTAGAGTTTAGATCCTTAAATGTTTAGTTTAACTTAGGACAATATCCTTAAGGGTAACAAAAGGCACGGCAAGATTTCTGGCACATTGAGTTTTCTGTTTTCTTGTTTCAACCAACAAACAAAGAATAAGAGAATAATGCTTGTTGAAATCTTATATCAAATGGAGCTTATGCGTTCTCCTTTTTTTCCCCTATTTGTATTTCCATAATTGATTGCAAGGATATTTTTGTTAGTGCTCATAATATATTGGTATTCTATCTACGTGACAATGTTATCAATCATTAGATGAATTTATGTTGGAAAGTCCCACATTAAAGTATAGGCTGATTTCACGAAAAATATAAGCCGAGGCAATTATTCCCCTTGTAAGCGCGTTTTCAAGGGTAGAGTTAGGCCCATTGAATTTCTTCTGTAACTTGCCTTTCTCTTCTCTTCATATGGTTGATAACACTGTCATGTAGCCGAGGTATTGATACATTATGACTACTAAAGATTCTCCTGATTATAAAAGAAAAAAGGTAGAATAATTATATCCTTGGTGTTGGTGATCTTTTGAAAGAGAAAATTTGATTTTACAAACATAGTATTTTCACAAATTTCATTATAGCTTTTCTCAAACATTCAATAAATGTGACTTGACGTACCTTAAGTAAAATGAAGGGTAATGAATTATTGGAAGAGTTTTTGTGAGATTTGTAAAAATGTATTTGTAAGCCTCAAAATATAATGTTTTAGAGATCTCAAAAATGCTTGAAATTCTACAATATGGAATTTGAGCCAAACATACATTATTATTGGAAAGTTGGTTACTCTAGGAAGAATAAAGAAAGGTTTCCATATAGGGGCCCTGACTTGAAATTTCAGCAGTCGTGTGACAATTGAGAATAGAGTGGGGGCCATTTCACGTGGATGAACCATTCTTTATGTTGATTTTAAGGGATTTAAAAAGCATTTTTAATAAAGAGTGCGTGGATTTTCAGTAGGGTGACCCTATTGTTCTTGTGAATTTCCATTGATAAAGCAACTGATATATATTCAGTGCATCACCCATAAGTCTTAGCTTTGCTAGCTTTTCCATTTGAATGACTAGACACTGCCAAATTGTCTTTAAAATAAAAGTTATAGATCATCTAATTAAAGATTATTATAGCCTCCAGGAATAATATAACACAATCTTGATTCATATTGCTAAGTAGGTCTTGTCCATCATCTACCATGATAATCCATAGTATTCTAAGCTTTTTTCCGTTTCTGTCCTTAAATAGCATAATATTCTTTAATTTCATAATCTATAACATAATTCTAAACCTAAATATTAATTTATCTATATAGAGTACTCGTAATCCATCATATGATCATCAGGCTCATCCCTTTTGAGTTTTAGGATGTGATTGAGGACCTTATAATGGTTTTAAGTAACTATATAAAAATAATGTTGTTGAGAATAAAAACTACTCATTTTGAAAATTAGTATGGGTCCGAGTATTTGGGGATTTAACAGGTCAGGGGATGGGCCATAAATTTGCTACTCGATGGCAAGGGTCTAGGTTAATTTGGGTGCAGGGGTGAGGCTAATATTTTTGTATCGTTACGGATCTAGATACTATAGTACCAGATATCATTATAAAATATGGTATATTTAAAAACACTTGAATAAAATTATCTCATTAAAAAGTTTTAAACTAATTAACCTTGATTTATTTGCTAAAATATATTAATTAAAGAAGAAAGTAAATTAGGATTCTACATATAACTCTAGCTTAATAAAGAATAAGAAATAATAAGAACTCTAATAAACCTAGGAAAAAATAAAAGGAAACTCTCATTGTCAAGTTTAGTTGGTAGTCAAGTCTGTTTTATTGAGTATAGGAAGTTAAATTAAGATTTCACTTTTACTCTGAGTTGGTGTTCAAAATACAGTAATTTTAAATTTTAAAATATGTAAGAATTTATTTATAAGACGTTTAATTATGTAATATATAAAATTATTATTATCATGTTTGATATGTCATAGCTAAAAAGTAAATGATGATTTTTTTTTAATATCTTATATCCAATTATCTTATAAATAAGTTCTTAATTATATTTGAGAAATTAAAATGCCCCCTAAAGAAAAAGTTTAGGGTAAGTAATATATATAAAAGGACAAAGAGGCTAACGTACACAAATAATATTCTTTCAAGTTTCACCTATTTGCGAAGCCACTCCTCAATTGTGAAGGGTTCAACTAAGTATATATCCAATCTATGACACTTTATATGATAAAAATGAATAATTCTACTATATAAATATTTAATATAAAGCATTTATTTTATTTGAAGAAAAAAATAAAAAATGAATAGATCAAATCTATTTACATATTTGTTAAACCATGGATCTTGGAAGTGAAATTACAATAGTTAAAAATTGAGGGTTGTTTTTATAAATAGATCAAAATAGAGATAAGGTTTATACATTTTAGCCTAAGGATTGAACCTATGACATTAAGCATATCTTAATCTTAAAGACTAGTATCATTTGAATTATCAGCTTTTTAGATTTATTTAGTTTTGACTGTGTTTAAATTTGTAATTCTAACTTTAAAGATGACTCCAATATTATTAAATCAAAGGCTCATTGATGAATTATCAGCTCATTTAAGGGTTTTTATAATTATGAATCGTTTTACTCTGAAAGCAAATATTGGCAAAGACTTTTATCATTGTTTGGTACAATAAAGACATAAACCTATTGATAAAGGTTCACGGACTAATCTTGTCCACTTACGAAAGATCATTTGATTGGACCCTCATTATATATACCTACTTTTAGATATAGTAAAGGCTAGCCAAAACAAATTAAAATCATACCCAGAAAAATTGCAACCCATGATATATAAACAATATTTTAAATTATTGTCTATAATCATAATTGTAATTGTACTATTATTGTAAACGGAGATTAATTCAGCTGATAAAAGTTGAAGCACTTCACTTGAAAAATTTAGGTTCGATTATTACTATCAACAATTCCTTTTGATAGGTAATTTGTAAGTATCACTGTAAGTCTTCATGGAGATTTCTAACATGTCCTGACATTAGAATCAATAGCTTCTCCTCTCGTAAATTCTTCACAAATAAGAATCATAGTATTATTATTGTAATAAATTTTTTAACTGCATCGGAGTCATTTTTATGATTTATAACAATAATATTTTGTTGCAACAATCACAATTGCAATGAAATCGTAATTCACAAACATGATCGCAATCGCAATCCAAAATTTTGAATCTAAAGGTACAAACGAAGTAAAAGCATATTACATAAAAAAAAAAATTATATGGTATTCCCATTTAGTTTAGATATAAGTTAAAGATATGATGTTAATAATTCAAATAAAAAAAAGTTAAAGATATTATTCCGCAACACTCATGTAATAAGAAGATAAATCAAATCAAAATTGAGAACGATTAACTCAACAATTTCATTTAGATTTCAAGGTTACAATAGTGTCTTTTAATTAGTTACAAATTATATAGTTTTATTTTTTTTTACATATATAATTATTATGAAAGTTCTATGTATCTTATCAAGAACATTACTGCTAATGATTTAAACTATTTAAACAACTTATATCGGTTTTAATTTATATTCTTTTGTTTTTATTTTATGTATAAAAAATTCTAATATTTTGTATAAAATATTTAATTTTTTAAATAGATCATGCATAATAAATGAAGTGAGATAATAATAGGTTGGACAAAACATGTTAAATTTTTTAAACTTATATTTTATAATTAATAGTAAATAGATTATGCAAATTTTATTTTTCTTACAGTTATTAACAATTTGTTGAAATTTAACAAAAATAAATAAATTAGTAAGTTACTCTTAATTAATATTGGCTAAGAGGGAACAACCATGAGAACATAATGAACAGATTTGGGTACCTACGACATTGAAGTTTCATAGTTTTAATTTTTAAACACCCTTTTGACACAGGTAAAGGCACTCAGACACAATGGTTCGAAACACCTTGGAATCCAAAATAAATAAATAGAGTATATATGTACCAAACTACACATTGCTAGCTGCGTATATTCATATATTATATATCTAACACTTTTATGATATATTAAGGTATTTTTAGAAATAATATTTTAAAATGATACTTTATGAAGAACAAATTGTCTCAAAAAATTTTAGAATGATACTTTATAATAGTACCAAAGAAAAAAATAAAATCTTACACATATCACTCTTAAAATATATATGGTGCCTTTGGATACACCTAAAAATAATTTCTCAAATTTTTATAATTAATATAAAATTTAAAACTATCAAAATAAAAACAAAAGTAGTATTTATTAAAAATTAAAAAATTTTGTTTTTGATATATATATATATATATATATATATATATATATATATATATTTTTTTTTTTTTTTTTTCTAGATATATGGGATACATGTAATTTAAAAAAATTATTCAAGTCTCTTTAAAAATACTATATTTCACTCATGAGATTCAATATTTTATTATTATTTTTAGGGTCATTTTGAAGTACTATTCTGAGATTATTTAAGGTATCATAAAGTTAGAAAAGTGAATTTAATGAAAAAAGACTGTAATATTTTATGTAATTCATTTTTTAAATTGTTTTACATTTACTCAAATATTATTTAAAATTAATAAAAAAAGTTAATTTAATTAATTTTTATGCCGTGTTATTTTTTAGCAGGTGGTTATATTTATTTTATTAAAATAGAAAATGAAGTAATTTTTTTTTATAGGGTGATTATTGTAAGACCACCACGTCAAAATTCTCTAAAGTTGTATATAATTACATAAATATGATGTCTTTATAGACACTAAAAAGTAATTAATTATTAGTAAATTATATACCTCCACATGCATTGAATATATACATCAATAATTCAAATCCAGAACTAATATTCAATACTTCGAAAAGGATATATACCTGAAAGAATATATTGGCTAGACAGGATTTCGCAGAATGAATAACACGAGCGCTTAAATGCATTGTTGGACACTTGTTAATGGTGGGAACCACTAATAACTTAATCAACACTTTATATAAGCCCCATCAGTTAAGTAATGCTTGATCACTTAGCTTTTTCTTATTCTCTAGCATCTTCCTAATCAACTTTAATATCCCCAAATATATGAGTTGGTTAGAGCTTTGTTGGTTGGGAATTCTTAAATGTTGGGTCTCCTTTTCAAAATGGAAGTTAGGAAGCTGTATAATATCAATTACGTGGATATCTAATAGGGATTGAGCCCCGTTTGAATGAATTTAAAAAAGGAAAAAAACTGCTATAAATTTGCTTTAATTAGAAGACTTTTATAGTTAAAGCTATTTGCGTTTGAAAACAGTAATTGAAAAATATTTTTAAATTGATATATCTGTCTAAAAATTTTCATTAAAAGATATCAGTCATTTTTCTGTCTTTCATCTTTTACCAATGCTTTTTTTTTTGTTTTAAAATTTTTAGCTTCAGAAAAAATTACAATTTTTTTAATTTTTTTGGTACTTTTATTTTTTTTTGTTGAGAAATTCATCAAATTAACATCCACTTTTATGCCAGAAGTACTTTTTTTCACACAAAAAACAACTTTTTCTCAAAAAAAAAAAAGGCTCTTAGCATATATGCAAAATCTTAAAAATTGATAATACATAATATGTCGTGAGCCTACTTGGTTTCTACAAATCCAATCCAACGAGTCTAATTAACCAAAAACACATGGGAGCAAGTCATTGAAGAGCTCCAATGAAGATTAAGCTATCCTCAAGTGAACAACATCTTCCTAGCAACCACCTTACTGACTTGACTTGACTGTTAGAGCTTTAGATAAATGGTATGTTTGTTTGAACTTAGTAAAAAATATCTTTTATACTTCTTTTTTAAAAAGAATGTATTTTTTAAAAGTAAAGTTATTTTATTTTTTGATACAGTAATTGAGAATGACTTTTGAATCAAAAAATGAAATAATATTTTCTCTCATCTATCAACTTCTCCTTTTGAAGAAAGTTAAAAATTTTGGCTTTCTTCATAAGGAGAAATAACTCTTTATTTTTTACTTCTCATTTTAGGAGAAACTGAAACAAACATATGATTTTTTTAAGCATAACTTATTTTTTTTAAAAAATAACTTATTCTTAAAATAAGTCCATATAAACATAATCAAAGTCACCACTTCAATTAAAGGCTAACTGTGCTCTTCCTTAGGAGATCACCTCAACTCAAGAGGTTCTGGGCATCCTTCTCGGACTATAATTTGTCTAACACGAAAAATGTTCATGAAAACAATTTTTTAGAGAATTGAAACTAAAAAAGATTAATGTTAATATTTACATAATTAAATATCTTCATAATTTTGACATATTGATATCTAAGTATAACCGTGTTTGAATTCAACTAGATCATTTGAAAAAAGTTTAAATAGTTACTCATAAAACTTTAAACATATATAATGGCATTAAACAGTTGTATGAGTTGCAAGGATTTTTAATTATGTAAATAGTATAGTTTATAAAAATACTTAGCAAGCAACTGCCATCTTTAATTTATTTTAGTAATATTTCTATAAATGTTTAATATTTTACTATTAATTAATATCAAATTATCTTCATAAATGGGATCGTTGAAACGATTGTGCATGATGTTAATGGCGGCTCTGTGGCACTGGTGGTTGGTGATGTTGGAAAGTAAACTAAATACCTCAATTATTAGAATAGAAATTAGTTTTGCGCGTTTTATGAGAAAATTGATTCCATGGTAGGTAGTTTAGAATCCTAAGAAAAATGTTGAAATCTCATTATAAAATGGCAAAAATAAACTATAATAATAATTCTTAGAAAAAAAATTTTTTTTACTAGAACTCCTAATTCTTTTTGTTTCGTTTGTATTATAAGAATATCCTCGTATCAACTTATATGCCAATCGAAACTAAAACATTTTTTGAATGATCTAAATTAAAGTAGGAGTAAATGTACGTACTACCGTTACACTGTGCGACGGCCGTTCCGATTACGTTGTATGGCTTTTTCATCAAAAGGCACTCAAAAACATCACATGACACAATAAGAACAATTGTCATACGATGCAAAGATCATACCAAGGTTTTTTTCCCGAAATAAGGATGACAAGGGGACAAGGCAGGGAGGCCTTCCCTATTATTAATCCCATCCCCGCCACTCTCCTACCTTCCATCCTATCCCATTCCCCACATAGGTCGTGTGGCTCATTGGATCTCCAAATTTGTAAATTGTAAAAAAAAAGTATATTCTTTTGTAAAAATTTTCTGAAGTTCTATCATAATATCTAAAATAAACATATATTAAAGGATTTATATATTGATAGCGTGCAGCCACTCACAAGAGTGGATGCAAGGACCGTCTCTATGCATGTGGGTCCCTCCTCTATGTGTGTGGGACCTACACGCACAATGAGAGACCTGCACAGGACAGTTGTCCATGTATGTATATATATATATATATATATATATAACACTCGAGTACTTGAATAAATAAAAAATATTCTAATAATTTTAATATAGAATATGATTCCTATCTTCACCTTGGTGGAAAGTATGATTCCCGTCTTCATCTCCAAATTAAATTTTAGGCAAGAAGGAATCTAATCCCCCATTAGATCCAACAAAAGAGAAATTTATCTTATCCACATCCCCATGTAAATTTGTCATCATTATTCTTAAATGCACCTCTATAATGGCCTGATACATATTTAGAATAATAAATTATCTTAAATACAAATTTTAAATCCAAGTAATTAAGATAGATAATACACTTTTTTAATTATTAAATTAACCCCTTGAAACCCACTTAGATATTTAAACAATTCCACACAATTTGCATGTGAGAAATGTAAACAAATTCATTCCCCCGAATATAAGAACATGCATTAGGATCAGATATTCAAAATGAGGTTAGAAATTAAGGAGCTAGCACACATGCAATCATTTCTCCCACCAATTCTTCAATTTTGACATCCTATTTGTGACTTTTGTATTTCAAAACTTCTCATAAGCAATGAATTACAGCCATCCACGTTTATCACTGTGCAGGGGAAACTGCCCCCACAATATAATTTTTTTAATTAATATGTGTAAAAAAAATTTGCCTCATGAAAATTTAGAAATTGATCCCACATGGGTCAAACTCCCAGAACTCCTTGAGCCAGTTATATCTCTCTCTGACCTTTTAGATAAAATTTAAAAATTACTTGATGTGTTTAATTTTTAATTATTTTTATCATAATTTTATCCTTAATTTATATTAACTTGTGATTAATTTTTTTATTAGAATTTTTATTTACTTTGTTTAATTTTTGTTTAGGAATGAATAAAGTAAACAACTTTTGCTTCCAGTTATAGGCTTGCAGCATTGAGAATCAGATCTTTGGCAAGCAAAAGAGAAGGACAATTAGGAAATTTTTTAAAAAAAAAAAGAACTTAATAAGAAAATTGTTTCTCATTTCTAATAAAAATATTTATAACTTACTTTTTATCCCTACTAATTAAAATTTTAGATGCACCACCAATTGAATCCCAAAATCCTGAATATGAATATAATCTTTCTTCCACTATTTTTTTAACTATTATAACTATCTAATTAATATTATATATTAATTGTCAAAATTCAGTCGCAAATTGAAATCCATACGTGTCAATTTCACCACTTTTTTCAAAAGGAATGTCATCATTGATGTAAGCATAAAATTGGAAAAAATAAAATAAAAAGCTAAAAGTGAATTTGCTCCAAAGTAAAATTTGAGGTAAACTACAAAATTAGTGGTAGAAGTTTTCACTGAAAATTTTAACTTATATATTTATTTTTTCCTTACTTTTCCAGTTCGTCAGGGTTGATGATTAATATCTCCCTTCCATAATAGAGGAATGGGCCCTCCTCAAACGTGTGATGACTTAAACATCGAATAATTTCATGTCCAAAAGTCACAGAAAATCGCCCCCACAAAGATCTCCTCAATATATTCACTGATATTGGGCGAATACCAAAAGGGAGGTGTATTTGCTCAGCATCCAAGTTAAATTCATTAGGACAATGTGGAAGTCCGCCCTTAAGACCATTTGTGTTGAAATTTGGTCTTTGATTGACACTTAAGTCGACCCGAAAATAAACATTAATATTAGGTGAATTAAAAAGCCCTGTCATCTTTGAAATTTAATAGGAGATTTTATATTTTAAATTAAACATTAAAAAATTACTTTTAAACAAAACTAATGAATTTAAACAGAAAATAAAAAATTTTAGCAAAGAAAAACTAAACAGTTCTCATATATTTCAATGGAAACCATATTAACTACAAAATAGAGGCAAACAATTGTATCCACCTAAAGCCTTTCTAAATTAATCTAGGCCTGCTGGCGGCCATTCTCTTATTCTTTGTCAATCATTTCAGAAAACAGTAACTCTAAGTTGCAAAACTCTTCAAAATGACTTTCAATCTTCTCCAAACCCTTCCTAACTTGTCCAATAACACATTTTAAAAACTTAGAACTAATCTAAATTATTTGTTTAACTGTCAATTCAAGCTAAAAGCAATTCAAATTCAACTAATACTACCAAAACCCTAATGAAAACTCATTTTAAATGCATCAAGAAAACTATGTCATGATACGTCACATAGTTATGATCATCTATATATTAACATGTAACATGTCAACTATCATAAAGATATCACATTAATTAGTAAGCAAATTATAAATTAAGCATATGACATACTCAACTTAGCATGTGGTATATATCAATATTTTGTTAATTATCATTAGAGAAAGCACATTTTTCTTTAAAAAAATATATTTGTTCTATTTAATAATAAATCATCTATGGCATTCCCCCTTCTTTCTTGAGACATGGTGATATTCAATCTCAAATATTTGAATTATATACCATTAAGAAATTTTGTCAGTTGATTCATTTGCTATATATTTTTTTTAAATAATAATCAATAAAATTACTACTCAGATATCATGGTGTTTCCTGAATGAAGATAATTTTGTTACTTCTGTTTTATTTATTTTTTAAAATATCATCCCTTAAAATCCATACTTGTTCTATTCAAGGCTAGTAAATGTAACAACAAATTGAGTCTTTGATTTTTGAAATTTCAACATTTCAAAAAGGAAAAAAATTTTGTTTAAATGTCAAGCTATT
Source organism: Ceratonia siliqua (assembly GCA_034509205.1). Classification (NCBI taxonomy): domain Eukaryota; kingdom Viridiplantae; phylum Streptophyta; class Magnoliopsida; order Fabales; family Fabaceae; genus Ceratonia; species Ceratonia siliqua. Next base: position 13,016 of record JASKGM010073904.1, read on the forward strand.
GTTAATTATTACTTCTTCAAATTTTAGATCAATCAGAAATTAAATTAAAAGATATAAAATCATTCTTATTAATTCTAAAATATTTTGTATGGTTGTATCATATTTTCCCCTACATACGGACCAATAATCTTATTTCTTAGAGAAATTGAAAACTCAATGGGCCCAGCAGGCAAAGATTTCTACACAAAAAAGAAAAAAAAAAGCATTTGGCAGGAGAAGTCAGTATATGATGTACTGAGGAGTGAAAAAGATAACTTGTCAATAGGATTTGAAAGAAAGTCCAAAGATGTACTCTTAATGACGAGGCGTCTCTAAAAAAAATTTGCTTTATTGCCAGAGAATGATTTGATGTATTTGCTTTACCTTACCATAGGAGGAGCATAAACTATAAAGGGTTTACGGAGAAAGATGATAAAATAAAACATAGGAAGGACAAGCAGGGGTCCGACAAAGAGCATTTTGTAAATTGAGAATCACTTGCTTATATGCACTGCTTCACTTCAGCATTTTGTGAAGCTCTTTCATTTGGGATAAACTTTTCCTCAGCTTCATACTGTACACAAAGAGCATTTTGTAAATTGAGAATTTAAGAATCACCAGGGCTCTTCGCTTTCCATGGCATTCAAGGAATTCTTAAAATTTAGAAATGAAAAATCTAACCTTATCTACTTGCTGCTTGAGCTTTCTCTTCTTTTGCTTTCGCAGAAAATGTCGGATATGCAAGAGATATATGTGAATAAATAACCTCTCACATCTCGTGATGATACATAATGTAAACTACATTGAGCCGTACCATGTTTAGCTAATCAGAAAGAAACATATATATATATATATATATATATTGGTGCCATCTATGTGGAGTAGCGGTGAGAGGGCCCATGTGGAGCCCACCCCCTCTCACCGGCGCACCACTATTGATCATGAGTAGCAGGAATTCACCATACACAACTTAATTCTTTTAAAGTATCATAGGTTTGAATTTTAAAAACACTTATTGTTGTGACAAATACTATAGACATAGGATACACTAACATTAACATATAATGAGATGATGTAAAAATATATATATAAATCGTAATGATTGGTTAAAAAATTAAAAAAGAATAGGATTTTTTTATATGCTTTTTATTCTCTCACTTAGTCAAATCTCGCCATTAGATCTCTCCTGTAGGCTTAAACACTTTGTAACTATTTCAAAATTCTACGTGATAAGCTGAAAAGACTTTTATACCCTCACGAAACATTTCATATAAACTTGAGACTCCTACCAAGGTGCAGTTATTTCATTTCAACAATTTGACTCTCACTACATAGCCTTAATCCACTGCTAGTTCATTCTACCATATGCGACCAAGCTTCCTCTACCTGGATAAATTTTGACTCACTAGCTCATAGTGTTTTTTAGTGTATAGGGTTATGAAAGTTTGAATCTAAGAGCAGAAAATATTTTAATTAATTCTCGAAATTCCCATATATGAAATCATTTCCACAGAAAACTTTTCGAATTTGGGTTTTCTTTTCTTCATTGGAAAGTACGTTTATTCCATACTCATACATAAGCTCATGAAGAGGCCGATGTATCAGCAAACGGTACAAGAATGTAATAAAAGGCAGTGTCAAAACTTGAAGCACCATAATGTGTTAAAGGGACAATCTCTAGGAGTTGTGGACCCATCTTACAAATATGTCTCTCTAATTTGTATCAGTCTCTTTTCAGTGTCTTGTATACCTTTAATCTCTGATTTGATGATATTTACATATAGAAGGATTTTCTTGTCCTTGTACCTATTGCATCCGTAGGTTGTCTTTCATGTTTCACTAGGTATAAATTGATGATTGCCATATTCTCTCTTTGAATCTTAGGCGTGTGAATCGATCAATCTTTAATTGCAGCCACTTAATTTCTATTTTATAGTTTATAAAAGTTTTGAAGCTAAGACAATGATTACAATTATATATGCCACAATCAAACCTAATTATTCATCTTTATAATAAGAAGATGGAAATGATAAAGATTAAATTCTAAACCACTTAATTGTAAAGGCTCTTTACCATATTGAAGTAGTTACAATTTGAATATAGATTTATGTTCAACCTTTTAGTAATTTCGTATTGGTGATTTTATGGAGAAATGGATATCTTAATAGGTTGAATTATAAATTTTTAGATGCATACTAATATTCTTATTTTAATAAATCAATGATTGAACTATAAATTAAAAAAAAAAGAATTAATATTTTAGTTTTCGAAAGATATCATTTTTCATAATTGGTAGACTAAATCAATCATAAATTGATACATTCACATGTTCAAAGTAGAGACGAATCCAAAAATTACCTAAGGTGACTGAAATTTGAATTCTGTGAAAGAGAGGAAGTTAGAAAATTTGGACTCTCCCCCTCTCTCCTTGCTCACCAACTATTCATTCCTTCTATTTCTTTTTCTTTTTTATTTTAACTTTTGCCTGGGCCTTGGTATTATGGCCCTTTCATAGCCGGTGTATCACAACTGAGTCTGTGACCCAAACAACGTAATTTATTATGGACTAATTCAACCACATCAAGTATAATGTACGGGCTAAGCTCATTTTTATGGAACAATATGGACGGGGGC
>JASKGM010073915.1:0-49871 GCA_034509205.1 Ceratonia siliqua
TTATATTAAAAAATATTTGATTAAATTTAAATTTTATAATTATGATAAAATTTAATTATGATATTATAATAAAAAAATGTAATTATGATGAGTAGAAGGATAAAATAGTCAAAAAAAATAAATTTACTTTTCCTAAAAGGAGAAGCTACAAAATAAGGATTGTACTTTAATTACAATTTCTCATTTTACTTCTCATTCTCTTTCTCCTTTAAGAAAAAATAGATACAAACAACTCAAAAAATGACAAAAGTCATTATTTTCAAAAAAAAATTTATTCTCCTTCTACTTCAAGTAAAACCGAACGGGCGAATGAAAGCTTCCTGTCGTTGTACCAATACTTTATTATTATCTCTTGTACATGATAACACGGAAAATCAAACGTCAAATCTCTTACAAACTTGCCAAATCTCGTGTCATTAGTGAATTTACTATATTAATTTTCACCATCGGTCTTCCACAAACCCTTTTCTCCAGAGGAAGTTTCTTAGCAAATGAGCCATTTCAAAAGGTACAGTGTCTGTTTCCAAGGACCCACACGCGTGCTGGTTTCCCGATATATATGAAGACCTAATGCATTTTAAAAGTGTAAGAACTAATTAAATAAAGTCCTGATATGAGTGATTAACATGTTGCTTCTAGAAGTGTTGCTTGCTCTCTGTCTGCATAATTATCTTTCGTCCTCAAGCTTTGGCAGAAGAAGCCGAAAAAAATTGAGTTGAATATTTACTAGTACGTACCATATACGCCAAAAGAGATAAGGTTTTCAGGTTCAGCTAGACTGATACATAGGACTTTATTATTACTTGTTTTCCAATATGGATCGTGACTTAAATGTGGAAATAAAAAGCTCAAGAGATACTGCTATATTCCATTTATTTGTTGACATATTAAATTATTATGGAACGAAACTTTATCCATGATTGGGAGTTGAGACAAATTAACTGTGTTGATATTACATTATTGCCTATATTATAGATGATGACGTTAAAAGTTCATTTGCTATAGGCCTTCGCTATCAGAATATGACAGTGGTATTGCTTGACCCTGGAAAATGATGAAGAACTGTCTGCCACGAACCCTTTCTCTATTAACATTTGGAGCCAATATAAATACCCTTCCCTTGGAGTGAAAGAAAGCGATATATACTGAGTTGGTGAGTTCTGGTAAAAATGCCTGAACCAGCTTCTACTAATCTTCACCAATCTGAAAGGTATTCCATATTTTTATGCTTCTATTAGGTTCGATTTGATATAGCTAATTCAATTCCTCGATGTTCTTCGCCAGTATCAACATTACTGGTGATGTGTGTTTCTGCAACTCTCACTCTGCATGTCACCCAACTCAAGTAACAATAACTTTATAAACGAAGGATAGATTCCAGTGCTGTTTACTATCTCACCAAACTTGAGATATGTTACGTTCAATTATTATCATTCGTTTTCTTCCTTTCACTGGAACTTTAGTTGCACTATGCCAAACACGGGAGCAGATCTTCTTCAGCTCAGAAACAATATATTTCTCATGCTTCTCTTTTCAAAGATTTTTGTATTTTCTACTAGTCCTCTAATTATTTTCAATTTTGCTACATTACCACCTTTTGATTAATTTCTTTACATATACGTACATTTTCCCCCAAATGTTTGTTTTAAAGGAAAGCTGGAAAAGGGGAAGCAAAGTGGAAATAGAGAATATGATTGAAAATGTGTATAGAACTTTGAGCCAGATGTATTTTTCTTTTCCTTGTTTCTCTTTTTAAAGATTTTTTTTTTGTTTGAGTCCACAAATTTCAATTTTGCTACATATAACCTTTAGGTTAATTTCATTTGTTGTGTATTTTCTTTCTTTCAAAATGTTTGTTGGGCACGGGAAAAAGTTTGGCACTCATGTAGCACTGAAGTTTTAAGTACTTCTACAACACATCTTTTACCAAGTGGAATTTTTTTCCACGTCATATGCTGAACTAAGAGAAAAGAAAAACAAACAAAAAAAATCAAAGATTGAAGGTATTTGACACTTCAATGTCGGAGAAGAAGCCGGCCACGCACTGTCGAGAGATGTATAAATAGGAAAAATTGTTCCTTTCATTTCCCTGCTTCTCTTGTTTCTCCTTCTTCTCCAATGTCCTTGCCCAACCCTCTCAACCACCTCTGAAGGTAAGTGCTTCTGAATACTTATTGATTCTAATATCAACCTTCCTCCTTTTTTTTCCTTCATTTTTTGGGTTTTGGTCACAACCCATTAAACCTTCTGATCTGAATCTTTTGTTTCAATTTCTTTTTAATTTTCAGTATTTGTTTAGCCAGTATAGTTACTGAAAAAGTCAAAGGGAATTGGAAATTTCAGATTCGCAATTCTTTACTGGTGAGATTTTAACTCTTCCATTATCGATGATGACCTTGGTAATTGCTCTTTTTCCCTCATTGGATCTGGGGTTGCTTTGTTTTCTCTCAAAGGTGTCTACTTTATTCTTTTTCTTCATTTTTACCTTTCCTTCCATCTCCAGCTCAGCTTCAATATTGGCAGTCGGCGGTTTGCCTGGCTAGGTTCAAGGCGTGAGCATCGTTTTCCCTTCTCCCCTTTCTCCTCCATTGTTAGCTAAGAACATTGTCCAAACGCCTTCAATCTTCAATTTTTTTTTTCTTCTTTTCCAACTCAGCATCTGACATGGAAAAAATTCCACTTCGCAAAAAATGTGTTGCAGTAGCTTCAATGCTGAGAGTGCCAAACTTTTTCCCGTAGGACCACAGGAGAGCAAGAAAAGGGGAAGGGAAGCGAAAATAGAGAACCATAACTCAGAGTGATACAAATTAAAGTGGTTATGATTAAAATCTTAATTTCACTATTAAATTTAATAAAACAACTCCTATAGGGTCAAATTTGCTTTCCTTGTGAGTTGCCAAACACTTTAAAAATTAAACATAATATGATCTTGAGAAACTAGAGATGAAATAATAGAAGAAAACTTATTCTTTTATTTTGTGAAAAGCAGAAAATATGTTACAAACATACAAGCATACAAGAGAACAATATATTAATTTGTCTTCCATTTAAAGTATGGATAAATTTAAGAAATTAAAAGTAAGATACTAGTGAGAGTTGTGGTTTATTTACAAAAGCCCTAAGTTGAGTCTTCCTATCCTCATTGTATCAAAAAAAAGAAAAGAGTATGAATAAATTTAAAAGAAGTGTCTATATATAGATTGTACTACTTACTCATTCTTTTTCTTTTTCTTTTTTTGGTGTGATTACAGTCCAAATTGGCGTGGATTGAATTTCCCCTCACCATTAAATGGTGTCATAATCTTTGTCATCAGTACCTTATCTATTTTTATCCAAATTCAATGTCAATCGAGAAACATCTGTCCATTTGATGATCATAGAATTATTAAGTGGGAATTCTACGTCACTCTATCAATTTATGGCCTGGGATTGATGGCAGAAATTGAGCTTCAAGGTTGCAATTCCAGTTACTATTTGATCATCAAAAGATTTACTCTTTTGTCTGGAGCTTTTCTTGTTGTTTTACTGCTGATACTCTTACTCCCACTCTTTGGATGGATCACCTTATTCTTATGGACAATTTTTATGGTGGCTGCTGTACTCAAGTCGTATAAACAAATCTATCAATGCTTTCAACATGGACTCTCTAACTCTAGTGAAACTATGAGAAGTTTGTTCTACCACCCTCCTAGAAATGAAGAAAATGACTTTTCTAGTAGAGAAGAAAATTGCTTTGCTGGGAATGAAGAACATGAATTGTCCCAGACTCGAAGAGAAGAAAACGACTTGCCCGTCTGAAGTTCAGTTGGCCATTGAGAACAAATCTAATTATCGGTGAGCTATAAAGTGGAGTAAACTTTATTTTGTTTTGATTTATAAGCCATGAAAGTCTTCTTTCATAGCAATGAAGTTTCTAGCTTTTCCAACTTTTTAGTGCAGAGGAAAAATCATGTAAACAAGGGATCAATAACTTTTTTTTATCAATAAAAGAAGGAAATCAAAGAATATAACAAAAAATTAAAAATCAAACATAGGAATAGATGAAAATCGGCAAAATAACTTCAACTTACTTGATATCTTGACAGCTACGTCTACTTTCTTTAGCATTTCGCAGCCTTAGATGTAATTAACTCTTAATGTAATGAAATAAATGAGCTGGATGGTATTGTAATAATGAAAAAAGTGGTAAGTGGACTGGATAATATTGTGGCAATAAGAAACGTGACTTAGCTGTAGGACACATATTAAGGCCAAACTGCATCCACCTATGACCACCACATTAATTATGACCGATATTATACATTGCCTTGTTTTTTCTATTCCATTTTATATTTGTTTCCCCGTTATGCTACTTCATGTCATTATCTAAATTGTACTATATATTTTAATTTTTTTGTAAAATATTTTTGTTTTACAAAATTACACTAATCTAAATACTTTTCCTATGGTATTTTACTATTCTAACTTCTTAGTCTTCCTTTCGCTCTCTTCTTTCTTCTTTCTGTTAAAATAAAGACAAAGACATGATCATTCTTTGAATGTTCTGTACCGAGAATATGGAAAAGGGAATTATCTTACAAAAAGGAAGCGATTATGAATTGGAAAGTGTTGCCTTCCTGTATGATTTAGAGCTTACAAGATGCACTCACCATGATTTGTATAACGAGGTAATAATAGCTCACATCTCTTTAGCCTTACTTTTAAAGAATGAGGTGAGATCGATGTAAAATTTCTTACCTTCACTCACTGCAAACTTCTCAGATCTTAGTGTTAGGACCTACCACTATAGTAGCCACTATGATATCAGAGCTTGGCCACATTTTTTGAAACAGGTTGCACCCCTACCAGTATCTTAGTCAAACACCCTAATAGGCATATTGTTTATTTGTCATAAAAGGGTGTTTCTAGAGTTCAAACCCATGACAATATATACCATGTGTACTCTGCTAATCATCTCATCTGCAGTTGAGAGTGCCATGGGTTCGAGCTCTAGGGATGCCACAAATAAACAATAGACCTATTGGGGTGTTGAACTAAAGTAACAGTAGAGATGTAACTCATCCGAAAGGATGTGGCCAAGCCCTGATACCATAATGGCTACCATAGTGGTAGGTCCTAACACTTAGACCTCCTATGAAAAAAAAATTGAAATTTAGATTATTACATGAAGAATAGGAGCATAACTTGCTTGCATTCTTAGACTATTTCCATGTCTTAATTTAAACTAGGTTAGCAAGAAAGAAACTTAGATTTATGTTGTTGATATGACCCAGCCTTATGGCCCTTGTCTGTGGGACTTGGATCCCAGCCTTTTTAAGTTGGGATCTTTTCCTCTTTTTTCTAAATTTGGACTATCAAAAATATTTGGATGGTCCAAATCTCTTATTATTATTTTTTAAAGATTCCAATCTAAAAAAGGCTGAGATCCGCGCCCTTGTATGTGCAGCCCATTGCTCACTCTCCTATTGCTGAGACCACTTCCTCAGCCCATTGTCTGAGTAGTTTCTGATTAAGTAGCTGATATGTACTTATGTTAATTAGATATTGTATTAAGGCTTAAGTGTGTTATTAGGTAGTTAGTAGGATATATGTATCTGAAACCTTGCTTGTGGATTAGAGAGAAAATATTTGTCTTTTAGTTTCATTTTCTCTCCAGGATGCTGCCTTACCACGAAGAGGATGATAACAGTTGTCCTCAATTGCTTTAGTGATGTTAAAATGGGGAAAGACATGACTTTAGAGTCATTAATCACATGATTAAGTGGTAGGGACCAAATGCCACTACGTTAATTATTACCACTATTATGCCTTCGTTTTCACCATATTAGTTAACTATAGATTCCAGCTTTATTCATGTCATTATCTAAAAATGTACTATATAATTTACTTTTCTTTTTACAGAATTAAATCAATCTAAATACTTTTTCTAATTGTGTCTGACTATTTTAACATCTTGACCTTTTTTCCTCTTTCTTCTTTCGATTAATGTAAAGATAAGACATAATCTTTCTTTTATCTTGAAACTAATATATACCAAAACTTTAAAAAAGAGAACGGCCTGAGAAAAAAAATGATTTTTTAATGAAATCAAATCAACCATATCTGATCAATCTTACTCCTTGGCCGTTATTCTCGAACATGAGAAGTGTGTTAGTTGAATCACAATCAATTTTCTGATTCAGTTATCTACTGTGGCCTGGAAAAAAAAAAAAAAAGAGGTAAAAGGGTCATTAATCTTTCAGTTGGTTACCCATCAATCAGGAGAACATTTCTAGTACTCCATGAGTTAATGATCATCTGCAAATCTTTCTGTCTCTCTGTGTCCCTTCTTTCTTCTAATGACAAGTTCTGTTGGACTTAAATCAGCGAAATGATTGATTAAGGGACTAATTTATTTTGTTGGTATTTCAGTCCTTTATACCTGATTCTAATACAAAATTAATAAAATTATGAGTAAATTATAATTATAATCTTTAAAAGATTCTCAAATTTTTAATTTAGTAATTTAATGTGCATTTTTATCTATTTTTGTTAATCTGACTTTGACAAAGGTTGAACTTGTAACTTTTAGCTTTGGAGATAACTCAAATAATACCATTGAGCTATAAGCTCACTAATTGTACATTATTGTTTGTTTAAAAGAATCTTTTAGCATGACTTTTACTCTTAATTTGGTCCCCAAAAGGATATTTTTAAAGACAAAAATGCACATTAAAGTAAGGATCAAATTGATAATTTAGGACTTTGCACTTAATCACTTATCACCCTATCTCTATTATTAGATAACTATTAGCATTAAGATTTAGTCCTTATTATTATTATTATTATTATTATTATTATTATTATATAGTTTAGAACTTTTGTGTCTTGGTTTGCTAATAATTTTTTTTTAAAAAAAATATCTTTTAACTTTAAGTAATATTGTTAAAAATTAAAAAAATAATAAAGTTAATAATAACCACTCATTAAAAGATAACTAATTTAAAAAAAACAAATAACTACTAATAATAAAAGAACACATATCAAAGTATCTGTTATTATAATTATTATTATTATTTTGCCCAGCTCTTTTAAGCTCTTGATGGGCTGGGTTGGTCCTCTTCGTTTTTTTTTCTTTTTTCTTTTTTTACTTTCATGGTCCATTTGGTGTAAACACTGAATTTTGTCCAGACATAAAAATAAAAATAATAATAATAACAAAAAAAATAAAAAATATTGATAAAAAAAACAGAAAATACAAAAATGATAGATAAGAAAATCAAAAAAATACAAAAAAAATAAAACAAAAAAATTTATTATTAATTAAAAAAAATAAATCAAAACAAACAAAAAAGGCCCAGTTTATCAACACTCAACTCAGCCTAGTCCAACCAACAATCATCAGCCCAGTTAATAGCCCACCTTGGCCAGCCCAACATCCAATTGGATGGACTTAACCTGGTCTGCTAACCCACTTCCAACTCCAACTCAGTTTCCCCCAGCTCGTGCCTTCTCGATATCCATGCTTCTACCACTTCGTCCTCCCTTCTGAATACCCATGCCTCTGCTCTTCTGCCACTTCACCCCTTTCCCTTCTGCACACCATGCCTCTGATCACCACCCTGCCTTAGAATGGTCCCCCCCCCCCTTTTTCTTTTTGCCTCTGCACTAACTCTACCTTAGCCATCTCCTTCGACAGAAACCCCAGCCATTATCTGTCTTATACCTTTTGCCATTTCAGGTTTTGGTTCCCTTAGGGGCATACACCACACACAAACAAATCTTCCACTCAATTGATTCGCAAGGCAGGCAGCTCCCTTTCCACAGGATTTGGTACCCTTCCGTGCCTATAAGATGGAGAAGGAGATTCAAAAAAGAGGAGGGGAATCGAAACCAAACGTAGAGAAATTTGAAACTGAGAATTTCAAAGAAAGGAAGAGGGGGGAAGCAAGCTCGTGATTTGGTCAACCCAGATGGTCTGGATTTGATTCTTAGTGTCAATTGCAAATTTCTAAGTCATTTTCATTAGCAACGACCTACTAGGTGAGTTTTCAAATTTGTTGGTTTCATGGCTTCACTAGGTTAAGACTTAATTCAAAAATTGATGGACTTTGCTGAGCTCAACCTTTGCTTTATCTTGAGCCTTATTTGGGTCTATTAAAAGTGGATTTTTTCAATAAAAGTGCGGCTTGGTATTTACTGAGTAGAATTTGTTAGTTTCAAAATTAGTATTTGGTTTTGATGGGTTTTTACAGAATTTAAATCTGTTCTTCCTCATCTGCTAGTTGATTGGATTAAGAATATTATCGTGAGTCTGAGGGTGTCTTTAACTGATGCATATAAGATGGATTAATTCAGAACTGAAATATGTCGTATGATCGTTTGATGATTTTATCTGTGGCTTTCTCTAATCCATTAGTTTTAAGGACGCATTCTGATTAAAGATCTTGTTAATCTTCATTTTTGTGCATTGGGTTGAAATCAATGGTATAATAGTTGGATGATGTAGTCTGTTTCACAATGGTTCTAGTTTGATGGTTATGAGCTAGTCAAAAAAAGATCTTGATTTGGCTTTACAAACTGTGATTCTAAATAAAAAAACATTCTTTACTTCGATGGTTGGCTAACTGGAATAGGTCCTAACTTGCTATTTAGGGAGTGATTCTACATTTATTTTTTATTTTTTATTTTATTTTTTGTTTTACTTCCTTATTTTTTATTATCTTCAAAATATATATATATATATATATATACCATAAAACAGAAAGGATCACAGATCAATCTCAATAAGAACAGAAGAACAAAATTTATTACTTTAAGAAAACTTATAAAACTTACAGAGGGCTTCTTACAAAAATTCTTCTAAGCTTTTAAGAGAATTTAGAAGATGGTATTTTGAATGATGCCTATTGATTGAATCTAAAATGCCTTTTATAAGGGAAGGCAAGACAGAGTTTACAATGCATTTACATAAATTTACATTTCATTTACTATAAAAGATTCTGTCTGTCTTGGACAGCTTTCGACTTCTTTTACTTTTACCCTTGGCAGCTTTCGGCGGTCTTTACTTTTACTTTTGCTCTGTTGCTATAACCCTGATCACGGGGTGTTGGCACCATGAGCTGCTGCCACCTGTCGGGTCACGGGAATTCTTCCTTGAAGTCTATCCCAAAACAATCGTCTTCATTGTCTTGTTTGAGATTTTCTATAGAGGCTCCCAATGACGAGCCAGCTGTAGAGGCTAGGCCTTGGATCTTTTGTGCAAAAGTTGCAAGTTGCACAGGATCCGCTATTGCTGATAATTCTGAAATAAGCTTATTCTTTTTTGTAAGGAATGGAGAGGAAATAGTCTGTTTGTAGTCTATCTTGACATACTGCGAATTTTTGGAAATCCACTAGCAGACATATCTTTCGTTTACATATTCTTGAACATATTTCTTCCACCACTTCACGCTGAATTTACGAACCAAATAGCTGAGAGTGGGGCATGATTGTACACCTTTGATAACTGTAAAAGTCCAGCTTACCACCCAAGGGATTCTGAAATGATAGCAGAAATAAAAGGGTTTTTCTGCATCCGGGTATCTGATTGCTTAACTAAACTGTCTAAATCCTGCTAAGATTGTAGCAGGGAGAATTTCTTTAACAGGTCTGAAAGCATGGAACCATTCTAAGAACCAATTAGGGAATCGGTCCGAACAATCCCTTGTAAACCAAACGAACCATGAATGGTTATAATTTCTGTAGTGCATGGTATTGTACCATGCAGCTGTATAGTCATGATAATTGAAGGTTAATCCATGATAATTAACCAAAAATCTTTTGGCTGTAAAGGAAGATTGCTTCCAATCTTGCAAGGTTATAACTTTATTAATTTTGATCTGGGAAAATTCCCTGCCTGTATTATCTTTTTGATGACTGATTAAGGCTGAACCAGTGTCGACCAGAATCAATTCATACTACAGACGATCCTTTTTTATATCTGTAGTGAGAAAGTTGATAATCTTCTCAGAAGGATGAGAAGGAAATATAGCTGTAATAGTGTTTGTGATATTATCACTGTATTGTCCTTGTTCAAGAGGGTAAACTGTAATGACATTGTCTTTTCTGACATACTGGGGTTCCTCATTTTTTTGGGAAGGAGGAATACCAGATACCTTTTGGGCAAAGGTTTAGGTTTGACTGTTCTGGCTGTGAGACAACTGTACAGGAGTTGGAGAGGTTGCATAGTCAACAAGTGTTTTGGCTTTAGTGTTTTTTTCTGAGGTAGTTGGATGTATTGGGCTTTTGCCCTTATTTCTGTGAGATGAGTCACCACAAGATGAACTCATTGAGGGAGACTGGATTTTACCTGTAAGAATTCCCTAGTTAAAAAATCTAGAAGGGAATTGCTTGTTCCTTTAATAAATTGGATGTCAAAATCAAAACATGATAATAAAGCTTGCCAACGGGCAAAAATATGTTTTGAAACCAAGTTTTGAACATCTTTTTGTAAAACATCTTTGGCTGCTTTGCAATCCACACGTAAAAGAAATTTTTGATTTATCAGATCATTTTGAAATTTGGTGATGCACAAAACAATTGATAAAATTTCTTTTTTAATGGTGGAGTACTTCTTTTGACTTTTAATCCAAGCGCCAAAGTGATACTTCACTACCTGTTCTTGGGATTCTATTCTTTGCTTAAGGATACCTCCAAAACCTATGTCCAAGGCATCAATTTCTATAATCTTGAAAGCTGTAGGGTTAGAGATTCCTAGGCAAGGAAGACTCTTAACCTTTTGTTTTAATTCTTTCACTACTTGGGTCATCTGAGGATTCCAAGCAGGAGGTTGTATCTGTAACCTAAGGAATAGAGGTCTACACTTTTTCCTGAGGTTGGGGAGGAAGTCTGAGACATAATTGAGACATCCTAAAAATCGTTGTAACTGATTTTTATCCTTAATTTCATCGGGAAATTTATCTGTAAATTCTATTACCCTATGGGTTGGTGTAACAGATCCTTCATAAATCTCAAATCCTAAAAATTTTATTTTAACTTGGAAAAGTTTCAGTTTTGGTGCAGAAACAACTAATCCGTTTTTCTTAATTATGTCATGAATTCCTATAGGTGTTTAAAGTGTTGTTCGATAGTTTTAGAGAATACTAAAACATCATCAATATAAACAATTGTAAAATGGGTATATGGAGTAAATATGTCATTCATTATTTTCTGAAATTCAGAGGGTGCATTTTTAAGACCGAAGGGCATTACGTTCCATTCGTAATGGCCAAAAGGCACCGTGAAGGCTGTTTTGTATCTGTCTTCTTCTTTTACCTGTATTTGATAATATCCTGATTTCATATCAAACTTTGAAAAGATGGAAGCATTAGATAATCTTCCAATAAGATCACTCTTATTAGGAATGGGATATCTGATCCATTTCAAAGCTTTGTTTACTGGCTTATAATTGATTACCATTCTAAGGGTTCCTCTTTCTATTTCAGCATGATTATTGACATAAAAAGCTGCACAGCTCCAAGCATATTTGGTTGGTCTGATCAGATTTTTATCTAATAATTGCTGAATTTCTTTTTTATAGTATTCCAATGTTTCTTCATTCATTTGAATAGGTTTGGCTTTGGTTGGAATGTCTTTTTCATTAAAATACTTTTCGTATGGCAGAGTAACTTCATGTTTTTTCTGTTCCAAAAAGCATTAGGATGATCTGCACATAATTCTGTCTCGAATTGTTTTTGTAGTTGGCTTATTCGTTGTTGGATGACTGGAGTTTGAACTTGTTGTTCAATTTTCTTATAATGAATTTCTTTTTGTAAAAAATTTATCTGGTTTTGTTTTCGTTTAATGCTATTAATTTTGTAGATTGAATATTGTTGTAATAAGTTTATTTCTCGTGTAATGGAGGGTTTAATCCATTCAAAACAAATTTCTCTTCCTCCGACCTTAGTGGTTATACCTATAGGGGTTACCTTAAAAGGTATTATTTGTTGTAGGAAAGGTGTTCCTAGAATGACAGGGTCATTTAGGTTTTTTACTAACATAAATATGTTTTTAAAACAGATTCCTTTATTACAAATATGGGCATTTGTAAGTTTGTAGTATATCTGTAATTTTGAATTATTTGAGACTGAAAGACTTTCAAGGGTCTTTTCAAAATATTTAGTAGGAATTAATCCTTCCTGAACGCATTTCATGTCTGCACCAGAATCAATTAAGACTACTAAATTTCTTGTATATTCATTGTTTATTACTATATGCATTTGACAGTACCACTTTTGGTATGTTTGGGTCATTATGCGTTGAATGAATTTTTCTTGATTTATTTCTTTAGCAAGTTCTTGCTCAATTTTTTCTGTTACATCTTCTTCTATTTGTTCGCTATTGTCAATTTTTTGTCTTTGAAAAAGTTCCAATCTAGCTTTAAGTTCTAAAATTTCTAAATCTCGACTTATGTCATTTTCTTTGATTTGTTTTATTTCTTCTTTAAGATGTTTAATTTCTTGTTGTAAGTCATGGATATTGACTGACGGGGTTTTTTCGTGTTCAAATCTGTCTATAATCATTTTCATTGTTAAAGGTGGAGGTTTCTCCTTTTCTTGTATATCTTGGTCTAACAAGTCTTTTATTTTTAACAGATGTTGTCTTTTAATTTCATTATCATCAATTTTATCTATTATATCAATTAAGAATTATATGTTTTCTCTGAAAATTACTCTAATATGTAATTGTTGTCTAATTTATTACAATCACAATATCCAGGGCCTTGACATTCTTCGTCTTAGTCTGGATCTTCTTCTTCTGATTGCTCAGAAGGGGTATCATCTTCTTGTAGTTCATAAACATGTTCCGATTCTTCTTCTGCTTCACATTCTGAAGTAGAGGAATGTTCTATTTCTTCGTTTATCATGACCTTTAACAAATTATTTTTGTTTTCTTCACTTATGTTTAGTTCTCTTATTTTTTGTTCTGTCTTACATTTGTTTGCATAATGGCCAAATTGACCACATTTATAACAAACAATGTTTTTCTTATCTTTGTTTTGGAAGGGTTTCTGTTGTTTGTATGGCTTCTTTCTGTAGGAAGCTTTTGAAAATTTTTTATGTTTATAAGGTTTTTGATATGATTTAGAATGTTTGTAGTCTGGTTTTCTTTTGATAGGTTTTCTTTGTGAAGGGGCGCGGATTTTCTCAAATCCATATTGTTCACAAAAGTTTCCTAATTCTAGTTTTCCTGCCTTTTTGTCTAAATAAATTTTTCTTTGTAATTTCATGTCATTACAAATTTGTAATCCTACTGTATTAATTATGTTTATTATTGTGCCATAGGTGAGTTGATTATAGGCTATGGTTCCATTGAATTGTTGTCTTAGCTCATCGCGGACTTTTTCCGCAAAGAGAGGAGGTAATCCTGCTATAAATCATTCTTTCCAAAAATCGAAACTCCCGTCCTGACGTTGGAAGACTTTTGGTATAAAATTATCTTTGTACCATCTAAAATCAGCCAATGTAGGGCAATGTAAATTCATAAGTTGCACCATATAGCGTTCCTGTATTTGTAAAGGTTCACCTATAAAATCTTTGATTATAGTGTAAACTAGCTGAGCTAGATTAGACGAGACTACTTTAGATAGTTTAGTTCAGCAGTCAGATACCCGGATACAGAAAAACCCTTTTATTTCTGCTATCATTTCAGAATCCCTTGGGTGGTAAGCTGGACTTTTACAGTTATCAAAGGCGTACAACCATGCCCCACTCTCAGCTATTTGGTTCGCAAATTCAGCATGAAGTGGTGGAAGAAATATGTTCAAGAATATGCAGACGAAAGATATGTCTGCCAGTGGATTTCCAAAAATCTGCAGTATGTCAAGATAGACTACAAACAGACTATTTCCTCTCCATTCCTTACAAAAAAGAATAAGCTTATTTCAGAATTATCAGCAATAGCGGATCCTGTGCAACTTGTAACTTTTGCACAAAAGATCCAAGGCCTAGCCTCTACAGTTGGCTCGTCATCCGGAGCCTCTACAGAAAATCTCGAACAAGACAATGAAGACGATTGTTTTGGGATAGACTTCAGTGAAGAATTCCCGTGACCCAACAGGTGGCAGCAGCTCATGGTGCCGACACCCCGTGATCAGGGTTACAGCAACAAAGCAAAAGTAAAAGTAAAGATTGCAGAAAGTTGCCAAGGGTAAAAGTAAAAGTAGCCGAAAGCTGTCCAAGACAGACAGAATCTTTTACAGTAAATGAAATGTAAATTTATGTAAATGCATTGTAAACTCTATCTTGCCTTCCCTTATAAAAGGCATTTTAGATTCAGTCATAGGCATCATTCAAAATACAATCTTCTAAATTCTCTTAAAAGCTTAGAAGAATTTTTGTACGAAACCCTCTGTAAGTTTTATAAGTTTTCTTCTAGTAATAAATTCTGTTCTTCTATTCTTATTGAGATTGATCTGTGATCCTTTCTGTTTTATGGTATCAAAGCCTAGGTTTATTTTCTAAACTTGTAATTTTTACCCTTTCTGTTTTATTTTATATATATATATATATATATATATATATATATATATATATATATATGGGGTGAGCAATTAAAATACAATGCTTGCTTTAAGTGGCTTCAAGGGCCCATTAGTTATGTTTTCTAGATAGGGTCCCAAAGGCCAATGAATCTCAAAAAAATGGGTTCAAAACCCATAACGTGTTTTAGTAAAAAATTAAATTTTGAATTTTAGGAAGCCCATAAAATAATATTATGTATAACATTTGGGTCCCAAAGGCCCTCTTAAACTAGTAGGAAACGTGACATCACTTGAGTCACAAAAGGTTCTTTCCAAGTAGTTTCAAGGGGAGCCCAATTAACTTACTCAAACTGGGATTCCTAAGGGCCCAATTATGTATTCTAAATGAATTCAAAAAGAAAGCCCAATAGTCATCATTCTATTCCAAGAGTTTCTTTTTGATTGAAAAGGGAGTTTAATTACTTTATTTTGGGGCCTCCAATGCTTTCAAAAATTATAACCCAATGCTTTTAGAAACTTGATTTTATCCAATACTTTTAGGAATTCAAATTTTGACCCTAATATTTTGAAAATTCAAGTTTTAACCTCAATACTTTTTAAAATTCATATTCTGACCCCAATACTTTTTAAAATTCAAATTCTGACCCCAATGCTTTTCAAAATTTGATTTTTGACCCTAACATTTTCAAAATGCAAATTCTGACCTTAATAATTCCAAAGAGTCCAAGTTTAGCCCTCCAGTATTTCAAAAATGATATTTTAATCCCTAGACATCATGAATTGTAGCTGTTATTGTGAGGTTTCTAAAATGTTTTCAAAATTCGACATTAGAATTCCTTAACTCCTTTCAAACATTAGGTGGGGAAATATTCTCTCATGCTGTTTAAGCTTTATGGAAAAATTCTTTTCTCATATTGTCTTCACTCCTTTAATATTATGTGGGAAAATATTCTCCCATTTTGTTAGGCCGTATATAAAAATTCACTTTCCCATATTGTCTTTATTCTCTCAAAATTTGTGTAGAGAATTAATCTCTCATTTTGTAGGACCTTATGTGGAAACTCATGTTCTCATATTGCCTTAATCCTATCCTTAGGCAAATTTTAATCAAATTAATCCAAACTACATAGACCTTGATCCCATAGGAGTACTAGGCACTTACACAGTAAGACAGGTCCAATTCCCCAACTTCTTTATTTTTCTCTAAAAATTAAAATAATAAAAGGGGTAATTCAAACAATAATAAATTTAAGTACAAACAATTTAGGGTAACCATCCTTAAGGATGGATGCTGTGGGGTGCCTGACACCTTCTCCACATGTAACTAGACTCTTGAACCTATCATTTGGTTCCGAGAGCCAGTATTTAATTTTTAAAGGATCTCAATTATCGTTCTAATTAATTGGTAGCGACTCCATTTTTTTCTTTGTATTTTTTCCCTTTTGTCACCTTAAGGTCACGACAATGCCTTTTTCCGGCCATCATGTTGTGATATCACTTCAATTTCTTATAAATTTAGATGTCTTGCAATATTGGAAGGATCATAACATCGATTTTCATAACTATCAAGGTTGACATGTGATTTATTAAGTATTCTAGTCACTACTGTGGTTAGTGAATCAAGTTTTAGTATTAGTGAACATGTTTTCAACAAATACCGATATTCTCTTCTTGGAGATCATGTGCAAGCCCTTATTTGTACCCGTAATTGGTTACATGATTTTGTTCATAATAGTAAGTTTATTAACTTTAAACTTTTTGATTTTCTTTATTCTCATTATTGTTACTTACTTTGATCATAATTTATGCTTTGTAAATGAAGAATAAAATGACAACTCAATAATTGAACCAAACTTATTTATGAAAGACTCAAATATAATTATAAAAAATGGTTGATTAATCATTTTGGTTTTAATTTCATAATATTATCTTTGTGGAGATTAAGTGTATAATGGATTGATAATGTTTTGTTATGTATGAAAAGTTTACATAATTATTGAGGTTGATTGATTGAGAGTTTAATTTTTGTTTTGTTATTAAATTTTATAAATTGTTTTTATATTTTATGTACTGGCCTGTTAAGACCCGTTTAGCTCTATAACCCTCTAGGGTTAGGGTCAGTTTAAATTTTAGAAACTTTTTTAAGAAAATAATTTTTTTGGCTCAACTCGTTAAGGCCAAGCTCATCAAGGGTTGGCCCTTCATGAGTAAGGTTAGCCATAATTGACACTCATGTTGACAACACCGTTAAGCAATCTTAATGTCAAACTCGTGCACGTTAATTTTCAAAACTTCATTAACCTATCAAAAGTAAAAGTCCCTGTCGCCACGTTAAATTTCTATCAAGGTTTTAAATTATAGTCCATAATTATTATTATTACAATATTATTATTGTGATAGATTTTGTAATTTCATAAAGTCTATAACTATAATCCACAAGTTTTTTTTTTTAATCACTACCAAAAAGAAAAAATAAGTTACCATAAACTAATTAACTAGTTTCAATCAACAATAAAATGGCTTATAAATTCTCTTCAAAGGATCGTTTTAGGTTGCTAGAGCCATGAATATGCAGCTTCATTGTCACAGACTCACAATTAATGGCTAATATTAGACTTAATATTTCTCATATGTTTAGAATATCATTATTTTTTAAAACATCTAGCATTCATAGATATCTTAGATAAATACTATATTATATATTTGAATTTGGTCTGTAACTATATAATTACAATATTTTTTATTCTCTCTTTTTCATTATCTTTCCAACATGACCTTAGAAATTATAATTGATAAATGGACGAAGATTAGGTCTTTCCATGAATTTGCGTCTGATGTGGCATTGCCATTATTTATGTAGAATTATGCTTATGCCAAATCATACGAGTCAATGAAAAGAATGCCACGTCGACAGAAACATTATTATCAGTTTATCACTTTCGCCAATTTTGTCAACTTGACAATATATTGGAAATGAGTTTAACTTGAGAAATTCTTAACGACGACGTATATTATACCATGTGATGAATCGGATTTATAGCCATGGTGGAAGCCGGTACCAATGAAACAAGTAGCTTTGACATCGAAGAAAATTACAAAGAAAATGGCTTGCTTGTCTGAAGTTGAATTGGCCACTCACAGAGGACAGTATATGAATATATCTTCTTTTGGTTGACTTGCTACTCCATTTTTCACTTCCATAAAAATGAGGCTCTGGCTTTTCATTAAATTTAACTGTGATTGCTCGATAAGTATAATCTCCTCATGACTTGTGTATTTCTTTTATGTAAGGATTGCAAAGATGAGATTTAGTTAGCACAAATTCTGCAGAATTTTTTTTTTTTTAAGAGTAGAGCCTTAGAGTCTTAAACTAGAATTTAACTAATTTCTTGGAACGACTTTGGCTACAGCTTTCACAGAGCCCATATGCTTGATCCAACTATGCCCAACCATGGGAACAAGATTAAAAGAGGCAGTATAACAATAAGAATTCCAATTAATGGACTAAATCTTTTGACCATGGCAAGGTAAATCTGTTCAGTTTGGAGTTTAGATTCTACAATTAAACCCATAGCATAAATGGTTAAAGTGAAAAAAATGGCTGACAAAATATTGTCATGCTCATCAAATGGGGATATATTTGTGAACTGATATTGAAGTTGAAAATAACCGCCAAATGTGGTAATCAGAAATATTATAACAAAATTTATATTCCATTAGTTGCCGGTTTAAACTGCAATCGTAAATAAATAAAGATGAATTAGCACTAAAAATAATGATAATGATAATTAAAGTAATAAACAAGAAAAATATGAGTGAAGCAAGCGTTGCAGTAAAAGACTAAAAATAAATAAATTAAGAATGAATAAATAGGAATAAGCTAATTCCACTAAAGATTGTAGAAAGAAGAGGGAGAGAAAGATGTAAAATTAAAACCTTTGCAATATGACTGGAATCATTATTTGTTGTTGGCTTTCTGTAGATAACAAACGGGAACAAAGGAGGGAGATACGAAGAGATAACAAACAACTCTGTTTAATTTTATACTAAGAGCTTGTTTGGGATGGTTTTTGCAGTCTCAAAAGTTATTTTTTGAATAAAAACGTGCTTCTTCCTAGTATGACTGTTTGAATGGACTTTTGGGAAGTATATTTTTTAAAAAAAAAAAAGTTGTTTTACCTGCTTTTTTTAGAAGTCAGAATTTATAACTTCTGAAAAAAAAAACATGTCTAATGGAAAAGAGAAAAATTTTTGGATAAATATACCCCTAAAATATTTCACAACTTCTCTAAAAAAATATTTTTATATGTCATTTTTTTTGTATGCTCAAAAGTGCTTTTACGTTTTTGTATCCAAACACAAAACATTTGCTTTTTTTAGTAAAATTATTTCTTCGTAACTACATTCAACACCAACTACATGTTTTTTTTTTAAATAACTTTTATTTAAAGTACTTACTTAAAAGTACAAGCTCATCCAAATGGACTCTAAGCTTCCTACTCCTAGGCTCTTTCAGAATCTTATAATGAGCTTCCACACCTTTTCTTCTGCTATTTGTAATCATGCATGAGAAAGTTGATATGAGAGGCAAAGTCTATAACTGCGAGACTTCACATGCTTGGACCAACACATAACCCACCACTTCATGTCTCTTTCTCTCTTGAATGAATCAACTCCACCCCTTTAACACATATGAACACACAAAGGGAGAGAAAAATACAGGGAGTCCCATACAAATGTAATGACCACCTATGGAATTTCTTGCACGATATCTTCTTAGGGAATTTCAATTATTTAAATCTGGATTGGCTTAAGAATAAACATTTTGTTTTATTGAATAAATGTTCTATAATAAATTGAAGGGCGGTTATGTGAAAGTGAAAAGGAAATTTGCAAAGCTTAAATGTTGTTCTCATAAATATTTTAATTGCAATTGTGGATTGAAGATTTAAAATTAGTATCAACTTCCCAAATTTTCTTTATATATTGTGATCATTTTCTAGAAGTTTCTTTTATGAAATCTATAATTTTTCCAGACAATTTCTTAGGCTGAAATCTTACCAAATTTGGGTCAAAAACCTAATTTTTTTTTTTAAGTTCCCCACTTTGTCCTAACATTAGATAATGGGTTTGACCATATTTTTTACTTCCTTAAAGTTCCTTAAAGTGCCTGATAACAACTAGAAGCATAGAAAAAAATCTAGAACACTCAAGTTTTGATTTTGGGTCATTCTTCCCTGCCTCTATATACCCACGACAAGATTGGGAGGTGGTGATTTTAGGTGTTTCTGTATTTCTTCTCCTCTCAACCTCTAAGGTCTTTTCTTCAAGTTTAGAAGTCTTTCCTCAGCTCACTCTCGGTCCAACCATTACTTGTCCTCGGCAAGACCATGCAAACCCATTTGGAAAGTAAACTTTAAACCATTTGTGGATAAAAAGTCAATGGTGCGGTAAAAGACGGTTTCTTGATCCGTTGCCAGAAATTGTGCTTCACTAAACCTTTAGTTGTTGATTTTCAAGGTGGGAGCTTTTCATACTTTTAACTCTGTAGCTTTGAAGTCTTTAGACTATTAGGAACTTAGATATTTTTATTTGGTGAAACATAAATTTAGGAAGTTGAGTTTACCCAAATAGAAAGATTTGGAGTTCATATATTTTAGTGTGCGGTTTTGTTCTCAAATCTTAATTCTATATAAGATTATTGGGTTGTGGGAGTTTCATAATGCAATTTACAATATCAACATTTTATTTCCAAAAATTTATTGGGTAAACTTAGAGCATTTTAAACATGTGAGCTTAGTTAAATAGGTGGTGGTATACTTGCTCTGGAAATGTCAAATTTATTAGCTTGATCCAGCCGAGAATATATTGGATTGAACTTCTTTCTTCAACCTCTGACTTTGTGTTGGTTTAAAGGAAGTGTTTCGAAAAAAAATTTATATGCTTTCTTAGTTCAAAGGTTTTGGTTTAAAATGTAAAGGTCCAACTGAACATTTTTCTCTAGCGGAGGGTGGTGTCCATTTGAAATCTCATTCTCATTCCAAAATTATCTAGAAAATCTTTTGGGCCAATAGTTCCCTTCTTGTGTTTATCTACATTTGGTTCTTAATGCCCTCAAGATGTTTGTAAAATGATTCAAAGGAATTTACTTACTCTATGTTTCTGAATTTATGAACTTAGCGTTGGTTTTCTTTTCTTATTAGAAATTTAGTATTCTTCATCATTAAAACTCAGTTTTGGAAACTTGTGAAACTTAGTGATATCTTAACTGTAATTAACAAGAAGGGATAATGGATAATTTAAGCTACAAATATCGCATGAAAATATATTTCTCATGTATCTAGGAACATCGGAACCAAACCTCTTCAGCCCAGTTTAGTCGTAAAGTGGAGCTATAATATAGTGAGTTCTCAAAAGATAGCTAGCATGGTGAGTGGGATTCTTCTACCCTTGGATACATGTGTTTCCTCTGTAAGTTATATTTATTTCATTTAAGATAATTATCTATGCTTCTCAATATTTATGCTCTTTAATGTCTGAAAGTAACAATTATATTGCTATAAACCTCCTATCATACCGATTTCCTAAGAGATTAATGAGATGTTTTCGATTTGTATTTATCATTTATGTATATTTTAGATTCACAATGCAGCGACTTTCAGTATTTATGTATACTTATGAGTTATATGGACCATAGCAAACTTTAAATGATTCTATCGCTCATGCATATTTTACAGTGTTAAGTTCCTATTTCTTTTACATGGTTACTAAATTCTCATTATTATATGAAAGTTTACTAGTATTTTGGTATAAAAATATTGTGCTTATATTTTTATGAACAGTTTTACAAGGATGATTGAATTTATGTGATGTATGAAAACTATTTTTGGATGAATCCTTTAGCTACTTCCATAGAGAAATCCTAGGTGCACCTAGCTTATCTAGATGTCCATGGACTATGTTATAGAATATCACCAGCCATGAACTTGACTCTAGACGAAAATATATGTTATCTTATATCTGTATTTGACTATGAGCTCTGCTTTGAAATGAATATTTGTTACATGTTATTTGTGTCTATTAAAGTTCCTTATGTGAATTGGCACGGGATTCATCCTTCCGGTCTTGCTTTTATTTCGTTTGAGCATATTTCTTTTTCATAAATATTTCATCATGTTAAGGTCTAACTTGCTTGATGATCATAATTTGATTTCTATTCTAGACAAAAAATTTGATATTGACGTGATCTCAAATTTGTTTACTTGACATTTGATATTTATATACCTTCATATATGCTTCTTTATAATAAACACATATGAGTAGGTATTATCTTTATTTTTGAACTTGTACCCTCAGGTAGAAATTTTTGTCACACTGAGTCTGTGACTTACCCCTTCCTTATTTTTTTTTTCTAGTTTATACTGCAGATTTTTCTTGGGTGACGAATGAAGCAATAGCCAGGGTTTGGGACAGTTGGATTAGATTGCGCATGGTCTTGTGTTAATAAAGGTCTTGCATATTGTATTGTATTGTCATTGTTAAAGCCTATGTACATTTGAAGGCTTGCATATTGTATTGTATTGTCACAGAGGATCTTTTTTGGATCTTCACATTGTTCTCCAATGTCTTCAAATATTTTCTTCAACCAGATTGCTTGGCTAGTAGCACTGGCTGCTCAATGTATTTTGATCAATAAATGATTGAGCAATTATTTCTTGCTTCTTTAAACAAGAAAATACTTCTAATCCAAGAGTGAATAAGTATCTTTAAGTACTCTTCATGTCATCAACTGATCCTGTCCAGTTACTACCTATGTAGACAAGTAGTCTTGGATCTTTAGCAGAGCTATATTGAATTCCAAAATCTTTTGTTCCTTGTACATATCTTAAAATTCTTTTTACTGCTTTGTAATACTTTTGGCTTAAATTTTGCATGAATCTTGAGAAAAGACTAGTTGCGAACATGATATCTAGTCTTGTTGCTGTAAGATAAAGTAAACTCCCAATGAGACTTCTATACTGAGATACGTCTACTTTTTTATATCCACCTTTCTTCTGAAACTTTTCATTATTTGCTAGAGGAGTAGCAACTGTCTTGCATCTGTCCATCTTAAATTTCTTCAGTAAATTATCTGTGTATTTCTTTTGTAAAATGAAGATTCCATCATTGTCTTGAATTACTTCAAGGCCAAGAAAGTAGTGCAGAAGACCCAAATATGTCATCTCGAATGTCTTTATCGTATCATCTTCAAATTCTTTGATCACGCTTTCATTGTTTCCTATAAAAATGAGATCATCTACATATAAAGAAATTATAAGAGTGTTGTTATTACCTTGGGTCTTTGTGTAAAGAGTTGGCTCATTTTTTCTCCCCCTTAATCCTTAACTTGTGAAATATCTATCAATTATGCTAAACGAGGCTCGTGGAGCTTACTTTAATAAGTAAAGAGTTTTCTTTAACCTCAACACTGTCTTCTTGTCCTTCCACCACGAACCCCTATGGTTGTTCCACATGGATTTCTTCTTCAAGATATCCATTTAGAAATACTGAATTGACATTTAGTTGATAAATCTTCCATTTCTTCTGTGTTGTTAATGCGATTAAAGCCCTTATTGTATCATGTCAAGCCACTAGTGCAAATGTCTCATTATAGTCGACCCCAGGTGTAAACACCATATTTTGTCTGGCTTTTCTTTTTATTTATTATTATTATTATTTAAAAATAAAAAAAATCAAAATATAAAAATATGAAAAATCAAAATCGCAAAAATATAAATTACAAGGGTTTACCTTTGTTTCTTTTATTATTTTACTTATAAAGAAAATAAAAAAGAAAAAAGAAAAAAATGTGTATTAGCCTAATTCCTTTTCTTTTATTTTATTTTTTTGAGGAGCACAATCCCTTTTTCTCACTAAACAAGCTAACTCATTAAAGCCCAATTACCCTTTCCCTTCCTTTCTTTAATATTTCTAACTAGCCCATCCCCTTCATTTTTCTTAAAGCCATTTCAACCCACTCTACTTAAGCCAAGTAACCAGCCCATTATTCTCAACTCAGTCTATTGTTAACCTAACCCAACTCCTTCCTAACCCTCTTCCCCTTTTCATTTTGCCTTAGCTGCCTCTCCCATTTGGATTTCCTTCTTGAAGATTTACCTTCATCATCCACTTGCATTCTAGCCACTTTACCCTCTCCCACTTGCTGCCACTTTCCTTTCCACTTGCATCATCACTTACGTGCCCGCCCCTCATCCACTCTCTTTTCATTTCATCTTATTTGTAGGAGCTATTCACCACACAGCAACTTCCATCGATGGCTTTTCATTGGCTGTCACATTGTGACAGTTTGGTGACTCCACTGAGGATAGTTAGAGAGCCTATACCTTAATGGGTTGCATATGCTTTGTGTGTAATTTAATTACCCCCTCCCTTTGTTGTTTTTAATTATTTTGTATTTGCTTCAGCATGTTGTAAATATTTGCTTTAACTACTACACCTAAATTGTTTTATTATAATTCTGGTTGTGCTTGTTTATTTGTTATTTATATGGCATGAACTGTTGCAACTAGAGGGTACATGACAATAACTATAATATTTGTTTACACCCTAGGGTAGATGACAAATAATGGCTCTCTTCTGTTTGTTTTTGGTTTCCTTTTTGGTAAACATTATAACCAAAGTTCATATGCTCTTTACACATATGGTGCACGATACACATCCTTTGCACACACCTATTAGGTTCTATGCCCGGGTCTATGTGAACTCTAAGAGAGAAATGAAGGTAGTGTAGTGATGCCTAGTACGATTCCTTCCCCTAGATATTCATGAAAGCATTCACTCAGCTTGTTAACTCACTTACTTGGTTGGTTCATATGAAGGCTTTATCCGCCTATGCAATCGTACAAGGAAGTCAAAATCCTCACCATTTTAATAGAGGAAGTTTGTTTTAAAACCAATTCTTATGACGATCATAGACCTACCATGAAGCCAATGCACTGTTAAATTGACCTTAGAAGCTACCTTGTAGTTAAGGCTTGACCACTTAGGATAGGTCTATTCACTCTAAGGCCAAGCTAAATAGGGCAATCAAGAGCATGCTTTCTCTTTCTCTATTGTTTTTCTTTATCATCTTATTTTCCCTTTTCTCTTTTTCTACCACATTACATTTAAAAAAAAATCCAAAAAAATTTAATAATAATAATAAAAGGTTTTCATGGCATCACCTTGCATTGCTTTCAACCATGACATTCTCATAATTTTTCATTACCATTTTGAGGTTTCATGTTAACATCCTAAAAAAAAATTGGCATTAAGGATGGACTCAAGTTTGTCTTTCTTTAGCCTAAATTATGTGCACTCTTTTTCTAATTGACAGTAGTCATATGATGATTTTATATCTCTTTGGGATATTATTAGCCATGTTCTTCTTTGTAGAGTATTGTACTCTTAATAGAAGTATAGGTAAGGATGAATTCCCTAATGCTGACCTTCGCTCATCAAAGAGTTCAATGATTTAATGAACCACTAATAATTTTCAACCAAAAATAAAAATGGATTTGTTTTATTTGAAACAAAAAAAACTAACAAGGTCACACTACTGCACTTACAAACTTCAACAAAACATTCTCTATTTCTCTAAGAGACATATACAAGATCCAAGGCCATGTTAACTAAATCATTAAACACAGAGAGGATATAGCAGTTGGAGCATCGTATATATAAGTTGCATGAGCAGATGTCACAATTAATTGGTTTGGTGTCTAACATTTCAAAAGGTAGGGAGGTAGTCTAGCGATCACAAAATCGCAACAATCTTCCCCATCAACCTTACTACTAACAAAGAACACCCACGTTCCTGCCCACCTTCCATCTATCTCAATCAAGTAACCCATGATCCAAGGTACCACCACAAAACCAAGTTCTCCATCCAACCTTACACTAAATTAATCACCCTGAAATACTAAGCCATTTCTTGACTTCCAGATGACCAATGCTAACATCTATAAGTATTTACTTGTAACTGCCTGATAAACTTGAAACCAACCAAACCATGCCAACCACCTTACCCTGCTTGGTTTGACCTCAATGCACGATGTATTTACCACTTCGGTATAATAGGCCATACAATAGAGAATTACAAGGTATTTGAAAGACAAGTCATGAAATTACTTAAGCATGGTGCCATCTAGTTGGAACATAATGGCCTGAATATCAATACCAATCCCTTGTCTAATCATAGAGGACATGGCTATGAAGATGTTTAGGAAGAAAATGAGAAGTGAGATTGTAGGATTAGGCCAGATCAAGGAGACTACCTTTGTAATTACCTATTTTTGTCCATTCTCTTTTATTATTATACAAAACCAAAAATAATAATAATAATAATAATAATAATAATAATAATAATAATAATAATAATAATAATGAACCAAAAAAATAAAAATTTTTAAAACATAAGGAAATGTAAAAAATGCTTTCTTTGTTTAAGATCTAATCCCCTTCTCTTTATTTTTGTTAGCCCACATTCTCAACCCAAGATTACACCATCAGCCCATGTTTTTGTTTAGCCCATTTTTGGTCATTCTTTGCTAAGCCTAACAGATCAGTTGCAAGTGTAATAAGCTAATGTATCCAATATGCTCTTCTACTTACCCCATTAGCTTGACCCACTTCTTTTTTTCTAACCTAATCACTTGCTGCTATCAACTCTCATAGCATTTGTCTTTTCTCTTACATTTTCTCTCCTGTACCTCACCTACTGATCCATATATACCCTCTCTTTCACCCATCTGTGCTTCTTGCCACTTGTTGTTCACACCATTAATGCTCACTCTCCCATCTGTTGCTTCACTTTCTTCTGCACACATATCACTCAAGGCACACCCTTTCCACCTAACACCATCTCACGCAGCGGCACTCATAGCCCTTCACCGGTCACACTAGCTCACATTTGTGTGGTCCCCTCCTGTTTCACTCTATGTCTTCACTCCCTTCCTGCATTTAACGCACCTATACACGGCCTATACCCATTTCATGGCATTCCTTTTATTGGGTTTCTTGTGTATAGCTTGCTTTTTGCTTGACCCCTTTATGCCGTTACAGAACCCATTTTTCAATCTTGGATGTGGTAAGATCTAGCAGTTTATGGGATGATCACAACCCTCGATTGGAAGGGTGATTCATCTATAAAAGGAAATTTTTGAAAGAAGGATTTTCTGGAGAAAAACTTTTGGGAATAGAGGTTGTGAAAATCCAAGGGAGTTGGGGTTTAGTAAAGCATAAAGGAGGTAAGCTCCATTTCTTCCTTCTTTCTGATTGCATTTATTTTTCTTGTTGTGGGTTAGTGTATGTAGGACTATGATGTTGTATAGGTTGCTTAGGTATGAGAATGTCACAACATGATGGCCGGTGAAAAGCCATCATTTTATGACTTTAGATGCTTAAGGGAAAACGCAGAAAAAAAAATGAAGTCACCACCAATTAATTAAAAGGATAACTGGGATCCTTAGAAAAAGAAAGGAAAACTGACCCTCGAAACCAAAGAAAGAGTTTGGGAGTCTAATTACGTGTGGGAAAGGTGTTAAGCACCCCACAACGTCCATCTCTAAGGATGGTTACCCTAAATTGTTTGTGCTTAAGAATTTAATATATTTTAATTAACCCTTTTTGTTAGTACAATAATGGACAAAGATAAAGAAAGAAATAATAAGACCTGCCTTACCAAGTAAGTGCCTATGTATCCCAAAAGGGATCAAGGTCAACGTAGTTCAAAAATATTTGGATAAGTTGATTAGGTGAGATGTATGATCTCTAACCTAAGAATGTTAGGACATTAGGGGAAGATAAACTTTTACTTAAATCCTTGAAAAGAAGTTAGGACATTTGGGAAGGACAAACCTCCACTAAAAGCCTATGAAAATTATGACATTAGGGAGGATAACCTCCACATAAAGCCTTTAAAAAGAGTTAGGACTTTTGGGGAAGATAAACTTCCACTAAAAGCCTGACAAAATGAGAGAACTATTTTCTACATAATGATTATGAAAAGATAAGACAATATGGGAAAACAAGTTTTCACATAAAACTTAACAAAATGGGAGAACAACTCCACATAATGTTTGAAGGAAATGAGACAACATGAGAAAATGAATTTTTACATAAAGTTCAACAAAATAGGAGAACAATTCTCCACATAATATTTAACTAAGAAGTTTGTTATTCTTGAACAAAATGCAATTGGGATGAAACTGAAATTTTTACAATGTTTGGGGCCAAATTGGAATTTTTGAAAATATTAGGGAAAATAGAATTTTTGAAAGTATTGTGGCCAAATAAAATTTTTGAAAGTATTGGGGTTAAAATGAAAATTTTGAAAGTATAGAGTTCAAACCAAAATTCTGGAAAATATTGAGACCAAAATGAAATTTTTGAAAGCATTATGGCCAAAATGAAATTACTAAAAACTTTAGGGAAAAAGTGAAACTATTGAAAGTTGTTAGGGTTGATGACGTGGCAGAAGAAAATGACCCACAATAAACAAACAAAAATTTATCCATTTTAACAAGCAAGAATCTTACTTTCAAAATGCCTTTGAAACCTTATTATTATCATTTAACTTATTCTTTTCTCATTTTTTATTTACTTTTTTGAAAAAAAATGCAATGGTGAAACTCGAAAGCAACACTCAAATAAAAGAAAGAAATAAAAACAAAAAATAACAAAATAATCAAATAAAATAAAGTGAGGACTTATACCTTAAAAGTGGAGAATGGGGAACAAAATAAAAAATTAAATATCATTAATATTACAAACCAAGAGTAATAATAACACATAAAATAGAATAAAGAACCCAAATAAAATAAATATTAAATCAACTCACAAATCACACAAAAATAATAAGAGTCCCTTAGGAAAACAAATGAACTTAGAGGTTAAAGTTTTAACCAAGAATTTTGGATTCCAAAGAACTCACCATCACAACTCTTCAAGATAAAAAAGAAAAAATAAAATTGCAAACAATAGAGGAAAATGAATGAGTTACCTCCTTGAAGTTTTAGGATGAACCTCCAAGCTTTTAGTCTCACTTCACCCAAACTTTCAAATTTTAGAGTGCCCAAAGCTCCTCTAATCTCTTATTCCTCTTTTATGGCCAACCAAAATTAAGGAAAAGTAAAATAGAATCAAAAAAATGGTGAATGACATGAGGAAAGAAGAGAAAGCGAGGAAGAGAATGAATGAATAAAAAAAAAGGTTTCTCCCAAGTAAGAGAGTGAAAGAGGTGTAATGTGTGTGTGAAGATGGAAGAAAGAAAACAAAAAACAATGAGAGAATGGGAGAGAGTGGATGTGAGATGGGGGGAAACGTGAAATGGGAGAGACAAAAAACCAAAAATGAGTGGGTGAGTGTGTATGGGGATGAGAGAAAAGTGAGAGAGAAAAGTGAGAGGGAAAATGTGAGAAGGAAAAGTGAGAGGGATGCTAGGTTAAAATGAAGAAGTGGTTTATAAGTTGGGTTTATGGGTATAGGTTAAATGGGTAGGTTAAGAGGGAAATGGGTTAAGGATTTGGGTTGTAACCTTGGATAAAAGGATTTGGGTCCAAAATAACAAAAAGGAGAATTGGGCTTTGGATAAGTTGGACAAAATAAAAAGATAAGGAGAAAGTGAAGTTGGGCCTTAA
Source organism: Ceratonia siliqua (assembly GCA_034509205.1). Classification (NCBI taxonomy): domain Eukaryota; kingdom Viridiplantae; phylum Streptophyta; class Magnoliopsida; order Fabales; family Fabaceae; genus Ceratonia; species Ceratonia siliqua. The sequence continues at coordinate 29,182 of JASKGM010073915.1, forward strand.
GTGAAATGAAATTTTAATTTTTGTTTTGTTTCTTTTTAATTTTTAATTTTGTTTTGTTTCTTTTTCTTCTTCTTCTTTTTTTGTATTTTATTGCTTTTTTATTATTCTAGCATTTTAATATATATTTTTGTATTTTTGTTATTTTTCTAAATTTTAGAAATTACCTGGACAAAATTAGGTGTTTACAGAGTATCTCGGTTAATGAATCATATTCTCGATTAGTTGGCAGAGGTTGTTTTGCAAATATTTTTTAATCTGATAAAGTTTCTTTTTATGAATACCTTGCAATTATTTGGAAGCATGATTCTGATTTTAGAACAAATGTGTCTTGGATGACAAATTTAATTTTAGAGGCTATGTTTATTTGATCATTTCTTATTGTTCTTCCGTAAAAGAAATGGTTGTTGCTCCTAGTTTCATTTCTGGCATAATTTGTCTTGATTCTATGAAGATGTATAGCTATGTGGATGATTTTGGGTTTCGTTGGATTTCTAGTACGGTTCATTTTTTTATGCACTGCTTTGTGTATGTTGTTGTCAAACTATTAATTTCATCTTGGGGTTCTTCTTTTACTAATTTAAGGTTCTGATTTCTTTGAGATTTGAACTAGTTTTTCTTAATAAAGCAGTGCAGATTTGTTATTCCATTTCAAACTTTAATACAAAATTTAGAAATTGTATTAAGAAATTTGAGGTAGTATCAGTGAATTTTGAGATTATTTCTATTTGGGATTTCCAATTTTGCTTTTCTTTGCGAACTGGTCAGAATATCATTATGGTGAAACTAGACTGTTATGTTCCATAAATGAAAATTATGTTTACAGTCTATGAGTTTCATCTTGGATTTTTAATTATGCATTGGACTTATTAGTGTAAGATGTGGAATACACTTTAGCTCTTGAGTCCATTTTAACATTCCGTGCATGTTTATGAACCTTGAGTTACTTGATGTGAGTGTTTTTTTTGGATTACTGTACCTTGTATGTTTATTATTCATCTTATTTTTATTTTGTTATATTAGCTTGTTTTATTATTATTTTTTATCCCCTTTGAACCCATTTGAATGGCATAAGACATCCCTTCTTCTTCTTCTTTTTATCATTTATCATGTTTATTTATTTTACTATTTTTATTTTCCTTTTATTATTTGGTTATTTTTTTTATCATTGCTAATAAATGGAAGGTGTCCAATGCACCTTAATTTTAGTTTAAGGAAAATAGAAAAAAATAAATAAGGGTTTTCTCAAAGTTAAAATCAATTTCAAAAGTTTTTTTTGGAAAATAAATTAAATTTTTTTTAATATGAATACTTTGAATTTCTTTTTATTTGAAAATTTATTTTGAAATTAGTGGATTCCTCAAAACCCAAACCTTCTTTAAACTATTTGGGTTTAATGTCCCTTAAAAATTGGGTTTCAATGGGCCATTAAACCCAAGTTTGTTTTTGGGTTGAACCCAAGTTTGTTTTTGGGTTTAATATCATTTGAATGTTAGGTTTGAAAGGCCCATTGAACCAAAGTTTGTTTTGGGATTTAATATCATTTGAATGTGGGTTTCAAAGGTCCGTTAAAGCAAAACTTGTTTTTTGGTTTAATATCATTTGAATGTTGGGTTTCAAAGGCCCATTGAACTAAAGTTTATGTTGAGATTTAATATCATTTGGGATTTAATATCATTTGAATGTGGGTTTCAAGCGCCTATGGAGCCAAATTTTGTTTTTGAGTTTAATGTCACTTAAATGTGGGTTTCAAGGGTCCATTGAACCAAAGTTTGTTTTGAGATTTAATATCATTTGAATTTTGGTTTCACGAGCTCACTCTAACATCACTTTAAAATTATTCTTTAAGTTAAAGTTGTAAAAATTAAATGCGATTATAAAATTAAAATGATCCACTCATTACTCCAAATGTGATTCCAAGGATTACTTTATTTCCTATAGGCTTTTAGTGGAGGTATATTCTCTTTAAAAGTTCTAGCACCTAGGCTTTAAGTGGAAGTTCATATTCCCCTAGAGTCTTAATTCCCATAGATTTTTAGTGAAAGTATATTCTCCCTAAAAGTCTAACCCCTCTAGGATTTAAGTGGAGGTTTATTCTTCCCAAAAGTTCTAACTCCTCTAAGCTCTAAGTGGAAGTTCATCTTCCCCTAGAGTTTTAATTTTCATAGGCTTTAAGTGGATATTCATTCTCTCCTAATGCCCTGTTATCCTTAAGAAAGCGATCTTTTATCCTTCTTAGGACATTTCTCATCAAAACATTCTAGAACTATGTGGACCTTGATCCCTTTTCGGGTACGTAGGCACTTACCTAGTATGGCAGATCTAGTTATTTCATCTTTTATATTTTTGTCATATTAACAACAAAAGGGTAATTAAAATATAAATAAATTAAAGCACAAATGATCTAGGGTAACCAGGGATGAACGTTGTGGGGTACCTACCACATTTCCTATGGGTGATTAGACTCCCGAACCCTTCCTCTGGTTTCAAGGGCCAGTGTTTAGTTTTTTTTAAGGATCCAAATTATTCTTCTAATTAATTGGTGGCGACTTTATTTTTAATCTCTGTGTTTTTTTCCTTTTGTCACCTTAATGTCATGACTGTGCCTTTTTCGGCCTTCATGTTGTGACAAGCTTCTTGGCAACTGTAGTTCAAATTCAATTAACAATGTTTACACTTTCAGAGGTTTGTGTAATTTCAATATTAACTCACTTGGCTGAAGTCCAAGGCCATTTGATTTTTATTAAGTGTGAACCTTATCTTATCTTTTGAATGAAATTTCCAAATTTTGTGTTTTATTCCTTTCTTCATTCATCGTACTCTTATTTTATTCGTGTTTATCCCTTTAGTTCCCTTATTCAGGGAATTTCTTTCCTATCAATTTTCTCTCCATCAGGAAATTTTACCGTGTCCACTTTTTGATTCTCATATTGAAAAGGATATGGACTCTGTGACCTCAAAAAAAATTAGGTCATCAAAAAAAAGGAATAAGTCCCCCACAATGAGAAAATTAAAAAAAAAAAAAAGAACAAAAAAGCTCAGGATTATGAATAGCTTGAAAGGCAAAAAAAAATGATGAATGAAAATATGCAAGAGTTAGCAAAGCTAGTGAATTTTAACTCAAACAAAAAAAAAAAAAGGTCTCTAAGTCAAAAACTAAAAAAAGGAGGCTTAGGCAAAAGTTAGGGTATAAGTTTGGAAAATATGCAAGAGTTAGCAAAGTTAGTGAATCTTAACTCCAAAAAAAAAAAAAAAAAGAGAGCTCTCTAAGTTGAAAACTAGAAAGGGAGGCTTAGGCATAAGTTTGGAAAATACCTGTCATAAAAAGAAATCAGGTAATCAAACAAGAGTTTGAAATTTGAGCAATAATATGAGAAGCTATAACTGGAGCAATTTTCTTGTTAGATAACACTGTCATCAACATTATGCTTCTATCAAAGGATACAGTGTGCATATCGGTTGCAATATGAGAATCATTGTCTGCGGACACTGAAGAACTTAAATTGGCATAAATTGTTGTTACCCTATTTTTGTTTTGCTTTTCTATCATTTGCTTCAATAAAGGAGTTTTGTTCATTTAACAAACTTCAAGGGTCATATGATCCCTTCATTTTCTGTCACTTGCTTCACTAAAAGAGTTTTGTTCATCTAATGAACTTCAAAGGTTTTGTGACCTTTTACTTTTCTATCAACTTACATTGACAAGGAAGGTTTATTCACCCAATAAACTTCCTTCTCAATAATCAAACTGAGGCAATATTGCCTTGTCTATGAGTTTTGACTTTCTATCATTTGTACAAGGGCTTTATGATCCCTTTCACTTTTAGCATACTTGCTTCAATAAAAGAGGTTTATTCATCAAATAGACTTCTTTGTCAATATATTCTTTGGATAAGATTTGTGTAAATTAATAAAGAATGAATTAAATATCACTCTTCAGTGTTTCATCACTAATTAGTTTTGCATTATAGGAACCAAGGACAATCTACTTGATTTGGTCTGAACCAATATCAAGCTATTTATAAGGTCAAGACTAAGTGATTATCTTTAAAAAGATTGATTCATCAAAAAGGATAAAAAAAAAAAAAGAAGAAAAATGTCTGCTAAGGTGAAAACCCAAAAAGGTAGCTTAGGTAAAAATTAGGAAAGCTCATTAAGTCAAAAACTTGAAAGTGCAGCTTAGGCAAAAAGATGGGCATAAAATTAAAGAAGGTCTATAATCAAAGAGTTTGACCATTCAAGAGATTGGAACAATAATTCAAACTAGGGAAAATCTTCAAGAAAAATATTGCTACCAACAACATATTGCATCTATCAAATGTTGAACAGAAGACTCCATAAAGGAATGAAGAACTAATTCCAGAGAGAAGAAATGATTCGGTCAATTTTTCCTTGGAAGTGCAAGATGCTCTTCAAAATAATTTCATGCTAAACAATCTTGGCAGTGTGAGGTTTGTTATTAGCCTTGTTTCAAAAATCCAGGCAGTGTGAGCTTACAACCCTTGCCTTGTTTAAAAAAAAAAATTTACCAATATAAGGTTACATCCCTTACCCGATTTCAAAATTTCTCGGCAGTATGAGGTTACGTCCCTTGCCTTGTTTCAAAACATTTACAAGGTCACTTGGTATGAGGACTCAATCCATAACAAAATTCCAAATTCTCAGTTGTATGGGTCCTACTCCCTTACCTGATCCCAATTTTCTAGAAGCATGGGTCTTATGCCTTTCCCTGGTTCCCAATTTTCTCATATGCATGGGTCCTACTCCCTTGCCTGGTGTTCCAAGCACAGCTTTACATATGGCATCCCAAGCCTAACTTTATGTCTAGCGTCCTAAGCCCAGGTTTACTACTGGCATCCCAAGCCCAACTTTACTTCTAGAGTACTAAGCTCAGCTTTACAACTAGCGTCCCAACCCAGCTTTACTTTTGGTGTCCTAAGCCCAACTTTACTATTGGCATCCCAAGCCTAGCTTTATGACTAACACCCTAATCCTAATTTTGCAATTAGCACCCTAAGCCATCCCTTGCCAAACATTCAATTACAATTTGCTCATTAATCTTCCTTCAGGACAAAATGTGTTTTTTTATCTTCACTTATTCTTTATAGGTAAATTTGAAAAAAACTATAAGTTTTTCAATTTTTTCCCCATCAAGAAACAAGTAAAGAGAGGCAACTATAAACATCATTTTTTCTTTTTATTTCTTTTTATTTGTTATTTAAAAATCCAAAAAAAATAAAATCGCAAAAATATAAAGTACAAGGGTTTACCTTTGTTTCTTTTATTATTTGACTTATAAATAAAAGAAAAATGAAAAAAGTACGAGCCTTGATAGATATTTATGAAAGTTGTAGCTACATGACTGTGGAGCCAAAAAGCTTTGAAGTAATAGCAAAACAAGATGTGTGGGTGGAAGCCATGAAAGAAGAAATAAACATGATTGAGAAAAATGACACATGGGAATTAGTGGAAAAACCAAAAGAGAAAGAAATAGTTGGAGTTAAATGGGTTTACAAGACAAAGTTGAATCTAGATGGTTCAATACAGAAGCACAAAGCAAGATTAGTAGCAAAAGGATATTCATAAATATCTAGTGTCATGACGTGATGACCAGTGAAAAGCCATTGATCAAAGTTGTTGTGAGGTGAGGAGCTTCCATAAATGAGATGAAAGGAGAAGAGAGCAGATGTGGGGCAGGTCAGATAAGGGATGATGCAAGTGGAAGGGAAAGTGGCAGCAAGTGGGAGAAGGTAAAGTGGCTAGAATGCAAGTGGCTGATGGAGGTGAAGCTTCATGAAGGAAATCCAAATAGGAGAGGCGACTAAGGCAAAATAAAAAAGGGAAGAGGGTTAGGAAAGAGCTGGGTTAGATCAACATTGGACCAGGTTTAGAATAGTGGGCAGCTTGCTTAGCTTAGGTAGAGTGGGCTGAAATGGCTTTAAGAAAAATGAGAGGGATGGGCTGGTAAGAAAAATAAAAGAAAGGAAGCGAAAGGGTAATTGGGCTTTAGTGAGTTGGGTTGTTTAGTGAGAAAAATGGATTAAGCTTCTAAAAAAAATAAAATAAAAGAAAGGGAATTAGGCTAATACACATTTTTTTTCATTTTTCTTTTATTTATAAGTAAAATAATAAAAGAAACAATGTTATCTTAATCATTATCCTTATGAGTAGTTGTAGTTAGATGCTTTATGTATATGTTCTTATTCCCAGTTCCATGCTGTATTCTCATTGAATTATACATCTCAGCTGATGGTAAGCTTCTTTGTCTTCAAATTATATACCTTATAGCCTTTTGATACAAAGTTGTACCCCGGGAAGATTCCTTTTACAATTTTTTCATCAAGTTTGCTTCTTTTCTTTATTTGGAATGCAGATGTAGTAAATACAACCGAATAGTTTAACATGTTTAGTATATGGTTTTCTTCTACTCCAAGCTTCCACTAGTGATTTATCTTTTACTGCTCTGGTTGGACACTTGTTCAACAAATATACAGTGATATATACTACGTCTGCCCAGAATGTGTTGGGTAGTCCTTTCTCTTTTAGCATTGATCTTGCCATCTTTATTATAGTTCGATTCTTTCTTTCTAGAACTCCATTTTACTCCAATGCATAGCCAATTGTTGATGTTGAACTCCTTTTTCTTCGCAGAATTTGTTAAACTCATTAAAAGTATATTCTTTGCCACCATCACTTCATAGTGTTTTAATTTGATGGCCACTTTGTTTTTCTACTAACTGCTTGAATTTCCTAAAAATCTTGAAAACTTTTAATTTTTCTCTCATAAAATAAACCCATGTCATTCTAGTATAATCATCAATAAAAAGTATGAAGTACTTATTCTGGTTGAGTGATGGGGTCTTTGTGGGCCTACAGATATCTGTATGGATGAAGTCTAAATCTTCTTTGGCTCTTCATGTTTGCTCAGATGAAAAAGGTTGTCGGTGTTATTTTCCAAGCATACATCATTCTCACATAGCTCCATCCTTTTAAATACTTGGAAGGTCTCCCATCATATTTTTCTGATGTAGAATACTAAGACCATGATAGTTGAAGTGTTCGAATCTTCGTTGCCATAGTAGTGAATCATCAAGTTGAGCCTTCATGGCTATTTCATATCTCTAACGAATAGAAAAGTATTTGTAGTTTCTCATTTTGACTTTGGCTATGAGAAGATCTTTGTCATAGATAGTACATGTGTCTTCTTCAAAGTGTAGTGTGTAGCGATGTTGCATCATTTAACTGACACTAAGGAGATTCTGTGTTAGACTAGGAACTAGTAAGACATGGTTAATGTATCTTGTATTTTATTTGTCTCCACTACCATGTTTCCTTTGCCTTGTACCTCCAGAATTAATCATCACCCAGTCTAACTTTTGATTGAGAAGTTATATCTAGTTCAAAGAAAATGTCTCTGTACGGAGTCATATGATTATTGCAACCACTGTCTAGAAACCACATGTCTTAAACCTTCTTAGACGAGCCGTTGTTGGTGCAACAATATTTTTCCATGTATCCCATTTCTTACATTTAGCACATTGCAACTTGCCTTGGAACCAACAATCTTTTTCTTGATGACTTTTTCTCTTGCAAATTTTGCAAGAAGGATTTTTGTTTATGCTGTTGAATGATTTCTCTGCTCCTTTTTTATTTTCTCCATTTTCTAAAGTTTCTCCTCCTCTTGAATCTTGATTAAATCTTCTTCCCATACTTTTAGAGTTTTGATCCTTGAGATTCATTTTTGTTTGAAATATGCTGTCAACTATTTCTTCATTACACCTCCTTAATTTCTTTTCATGAACTTCTAAAGATCTCACTAGTTCAGTTACTGACAAGGATTCTATATCTTTTGCTTGTTCAATAGTTAAAATTATGAGTTCATAATTTTATGTGAGAGTGATAAGTATTTTTTCTACCACTCTCTTATGAGTCATATTTTCACCATATAATTTCATTTGATTAACTATATCTCTTATTCTGGCATAATATTCTCTTATGGTCTCAAATTCTTTCATTTTTAAAATTTCAAATTATCCCCTTAAATATTAGAGTTTGACAGAGTGTACCTTTTCAGTTATGCGAAACTCCTCCTCCAAAATATCCCATGACTTCTTTACAGAATCAACATCAGAAATTCTCCTAAAGATGATATCACTCACTGCCTGTTGGATGACATACATAGCTTGAGAATCCTTATGTTGATTTTCTTCTAATTTTTTATGCTCCTCCTCAAACATCATGGAGGTAGTAGCTTAGTTAACAAACCCATTTTTGACAATATTCCCCAATTTATATGAGTTAAAATATGTTTTTAATTTTAGGCTCTAAAGATCATAATTTTCACCAGTAAAAACAGGAAGAGGAATATATGAGAAACTAATAACAGACGTGGCCACAGGTTAGATTTTTGGGTTATGGTTAATGGGGTTTCATTAAAAAATGATTATAAATGTCACACCCAATATATGACCAAATGTAGCTTTGATACCATTGTTTTATGAAAAATATTTGGTGTATTATAGAGTTAAGGTTAATTGATATATTGGGAATTGGCTAGTTGATAATTGATGATAGTTAAAGGATTGAAGAGTAATGAAATCAGGAAAATGGTAGAATAGTTGGAATAGTTTTTATTAGATGGAAATAGCTTGATACAAGACGTGGAGCTCTATTTTTTTTTTTCACAATGAAACAAGGAGGATATATACATGGATATATATAACCATCATTCACCGACTTAACCAAGTCGGTTATGTCAAGAATTTTACAATATTATATTAATGTTTTACAACTGTAATTTTTTCTAGATGATTCTGGCAGTTTATTTGCTTCACGTGCATTTGCTTCTCTTGATCACAGACTTTCTATATTTATGAAGAGTTTTCTGGTTGCTTCTAATCTGCACACCGTCTTCATGAAATAATCTAGAAAAATGAGCATCACTTTATCAACAGACTGTAACTAGAAGACTTCACATGCATGCATGGATACCCCATAAGGTAGATGAAAATGGAAGGAGAAGGTAGAGAGAGAAACAGCAAAAATGAGCTAGAGGGAGGGAGATCCAGAAAGAAAATGGAAAAAAATGGGAAGTGTCAGGAGTCTTAATGAGAATAGAGATGGTCCAAATCCTACTGGGTTAATTATTACCATTATATGCCTTTGTAGTTAACATTAGATTTCAACGGGGGAATGGTGGCTTTTGGTTATAGAAAATAAGGTGACTAGGTGAGTGATGGGATGATGACAGGGGTAGGGTAGATGAAAATGGAAGAAGGTAGACAAGGAAATAGCTAGAAGGAGTTAAAGGGAGATCCAGAAAGAAAAGGAAAATCTATCAGAATTGAGAGTGAAAGGGAAAGGGAAAGGAAAAGGTAGGAGATTTTGGGAAATGGAGATATAATGTCAATGCCTTATCCTATGTATACCTTTCTGTCTTTGCCTGTGCTAAGTAAAGAATACTCGATCAGGTAGCGTACCTTCAATGGCTTGTTGAAAATCAGATCTAGTAATAGCCACTCATTTTTGTTGTGATGTAGCCACATCAAATAAAAACATCAGTGTTACTTATTGCTCTTGTCCCACACTAACCATTTGATGTATTGTAATAAAGTAACAAACTAACAATAACAATTTCAGAGATAGAAGAAGAGGGGGAAGGATGAAAATAATTTAAATAAATTCGATTGAAAATTGGGTTAAGTGAAAGGACGTCTGCATATAATTTTACAATAAAATGAATGACTATATAATTAAGGTATCTCTCATGATAGGGGATAATAATTTACTTTATTTTTATTCATAAAATGGTGGTGTTGCAGTTGATTAGCATGCATGGCTATATTATTATTCATATAATGAGACAACTTAACAGATAATCAAGTGAAATCACATTGGATGTACATTATTACACCTTCCTCCTCATGTTTTTAGCGTAATTTTACTTGATGATTTATTAAACTATCACTTTATGTAGACTAAATAGATCCATGTATATTAATTAACTGTAACATTTTCATTTTTCTTTGTGAATGGACAAATTTATAATAGAGGTACTAAATGAAATTTCTTGAAATATAAAAAGGCAACACTGTAGAATAATTAAATTAAAGTTTTTATTAAAATTATGGTATGTTTGGGAACTAAGAGGAAAAGAAAATGAAAGCTATCCGAAGAAAAACAAAAAGATAGAGAAAAGAGGGAAAGTGATTGTTAAATGATGATTTCTCTTCACATCGTTTAGATATATAAAATTAACAAGATAAAAAATTTAAATAAAATAAAATAATTAATTATAATCATTTTTATAATTTTAATTAAAAGGACTAAATATAATTATTTGCTTATTGATATCATAGTTTTAAAAAATAAAAAAATAATATAACAATCAATTATTATATTTTCTTTCAAAATCTCTCAAATAAAGGGTTGAAACTTTTGAAGAATTAGTGAAATTTTCTTCATTTTTTTAATTCAAAAAATGAAGGTTGAGAATCAAAACTTTTCTTTTCCTTTTATCTATCCAAAACGTGATATCTCATTGGTAGTTGGATTTGGATCCCGTTCTTTTTCAGTGGAAAAGAATGAGATCTTTTTTTATCATTTGGGCTGTCAAAATTTTTGGATGGTCCAGATCTTGCCGCATCATTTAATAATTAAAAAAAACATTTTTTCCCTTTCCCATCTGTATCCATTGTTTATAGCCATGACCATTTCTTCTTTCTCTCCTCCTTCCTCTTCCACCACCAACTTTCTCACCCTGTATTCTCACAATCAAAACAACCTATCTTTTACTGTTATTCGAAGAAGTATATATATAGAAGTTGCATTGTTGGTTTCTGCAATTATAAAATCTTGTTTGGCTTGTGGATATGTGAGAGCTTTTCTTTAGAAAACCGACGGGAAACGCTAATGGTAGAGAAGATGAAAGGGCCATTGGGAGTGACGATGGCTACCGGCGATGAAGGAGGTGGTCTTCCAATCAAGAGCTTTAATTCCTCTTCCAATCTGCATTAAGATATTTCTTCATGCAGACCCTTTTTTGTTCATTACTCATTTTATGGCCTCTGTTAGCATTTTTAAGATTTAATTTCAACCATTGTGTTAGTATATGTAAGTGTTAGTAAAAGGAAGGATAAATGTCAATATCATTGAAAGAAGGGGCATGGATTTGTAATGTTTTATGGGATTTGATTTTACCCAATTTTGACATTTTTGAACTTTTTCAGAAATGGGTCTTCTTAATTCTGGGATCTAATATTCTGGAAGTCATTTCTTATTGGAATTTGGAGAGATTGGTCATATTGAAAGTTTGAACAAACTCCTGAAATTGGAAAAATATGTTGTTTCCAAGTATTATACTGTTTAGCAGTACTATGTTCCTTCTTTGTTCTTCAGCATTTGTCAAAACCAAAATTACTAGTCCTCCCTCACTGAGCCTTACTCCAACCCCAGCCCCAGCACCAGATTATGTAAACCTCACTGACTTGCTCAACATAGCTGGTCCATTCCACACCTTCCTTAGCTACCTTGAGTCACCAAAGTAGTTATTGGCAATATTTTGACTTGACTCATCTTCATAATAGTTAATGAAAAGATGAAGGAGAGAGGATCGATTTAGAAAGGGGAAGCTTGTTTGGTGCGTGATGAGGACAATGGTCGTAGGTGGAAATGGCAGAGGGGAAGAGCGAAGAAAAAGAGAAAGAGAAAATGGCGGAGGAGAAGAAGGAGAGGGGAGGAAGGAAGAGACAGGCTGAAAAGAGAAAACGTAAATAAATTTCTTTTAAGGTAACGTTGACGTGGCTTGATCTTAGTCGTCCAAATATTTGGACGGCTATGATTAGGAGAAAAGGAAGAAAAGGAAGGACCGGATCCAAATCCTTGATAGTGATGTTGTTCTATGTGACCTGACTGTTGCTAAAACAGAGAATAGATCTTTCTTTGGGTTAAATTGACTATTTATATAAAATTTTTATGTGTCTTTTAACTTTATTTTTGAGTCAATTTTAATTTGTCTCCTTTTATGTTTGAGTCAATTATAATATGATTCTAATTTTATCTTGAGTGTAATTTTAATTTGTCTAATTTAATTGCTTAAATATGAAATTTTAAAAATTAAATAAAAATGACAAAAATACAAACGTGACAAAAGGCATAGCTGATCCACTAATCTGAAAAGAGTAAAGGGGGATTCTAAGCTCCTCTTGAGTAGAAATGAGGAGGAGCTTTTTCATTTTTTTTAATTTAATTGTTAAGTTTTTTTTATATATTTTATATATTTCTTATTTTAAAAAATAATATAAAAAAATAAAAAAAATTGAAAAAATAAATGAAAATAATTATTTTTATTTATTTTTTGTCTTTCTACTTTATTTTTTAATTTATTTTTAAATATTTTTGATATAAAATTATTTTTAATTTTAATTTTACTTTTTTTAATTTTTTTATAATTTTTTTAAATTATTTCTTAAAATAAAGATTTTTAAAAAATTAAAAAACTAAAAGTTAAAAATAAAAAAATATGTCCCCTTCTCTTTGTTGGGGTTGCAAAAAGGCAGTACCTTATTTTAAGCAAATAGACAGTTAGCCTCATCACATCCGTTCACGTGTCACACTATAAATTTCATCCCCATTCTCATTCTGAGAGCATTCTTTCGCGGGTCTTTTGCGGGTCTCAGAGCATTGTTTTCATCTTTTAAATTTTTATTTTTTATTTTAAAAATTTTTTAAAATTTTTATTTTAAAAAATAAGTTAAAAAAATTTTTAAAAATATTCATAACACATTAATTAAAAAATAATTTAAAAAACAATCTCATGGAGACAAAAAAATTATTTTTATTATTTTTATTTTTTTAAATTTATTTTTTAAAAAAAATATATAAAACTAATTAAAAAACTAAAATTTACAATTTTAAAAATTAGACTGATGAGCATTGTAGAAGTCACCTTCCTTTGATCCTCTTCCCTTCGGCGAACCTTCCCTTTTCCCTTCTTCTTCTCTCCTTCGCTTCCTCTTCCCCTTCCCCTTCCCCTTCCCCTTCCCCTTCCCAACTTCAATCTCACTATCACTGCCGCTCCCCCTCTCCACGCCATTTTTCTCTGTTTCTCCTTCCCTTCCTTCTCCTCCATCACTCTCCAAATGCCCAACTCGAAGAAGCCCAAAGCTCCGCAGCCTCCCTCTCTCTCCATCATTCTCCGCCGTCAACAAAGCAACGTCGGCTATCATCACCGTTGAAGCTCGTCCATACTCTCACTTACTGGGGAGTGCTTTGCTTTCTTCTGGATTTTCTTCCATGTCATTGGTAAAAGAGTATGTGACAAAATCATTGAACAATTTGTGGGAAAGATCTTAGCTTCTACCATAAACATGACTCATGAGAGATGCAACTATGCCCAACAATGGGAACAAGTTATTAGATTATTAGAAGCAGTACTACAACAACAAGAATTTTAATTAATGGGCTCTGACTTAGTTCATTAGTCGAATGGCCTCTGACAATAGTCCATTAGTTGAAATTCTTGTTGTATAGCTTCTCATAATTTAATAACTTCGTTCCCATTGCTGGATATAATTGCATTCATCAATATGGGTTCTGTTTATGTGGAAGCTGTGGTCTTGCCAAAAAACTTGTTGAATGACTTTGTCACATATACTATCTTACCATTGACACGGAAGAAAATGATTTTCTGAAATTGAATAGGTCACTCACACGGGGTACATCACTACATCAGCAATATATCAATACATCTTCTGACTTGCTACTCCATCTCTTACTACTGTAGAAATGACGTTGCTGGGTTTTGATTCAAGTTAATTGTGATTGTTAGATAGAGAATAATCTCCTCTCTTTCATGTATTTCTTTTTCTGTAAGAATTGCAAGGATGAGATTTAGGTATACTATATATACTGAACATTATTATAATTTGTATAGAATTTGTTTGATGAAATAACAATATTATAATTTAACGAGAGAATTAAATATGACCGGTGCTAAAACAGATAGAAGCTATGCTGATGGAATGATTATTTTCCACATTTTGCAAGCAGTTTAATGCCAAACTTTGGTTTAATGACATTTTGACAAATTAGGACCTGGGTTGAACCCGTTAATTGTGTGCTCTTTCCTCGGAAAATTATTTAATTTAAGTTAAATATAAATTTTAATTTAATAATACTTTAATTAAAATAAGAAAACTATGACCCTAAATATGTATTTAAGAATATGATATTTTTTCATAATCCATGTAGACCAAAATAAATTGTCATTTAAACAACACAACATAAGAAAAAAAATTATACCATATTGAACATGTTTATATTCAAATGAAGTTGTTTTTTTATTTTAACATATTGAACGTGTTTATATTATTTTATGTATTTGAGTTATAAAAATATTGATTATCATTTTTATTTTTAAATAATATTTTTATGAAAAATAATTTTTTAAAAAAACACTAATTAACTGTAGTCATGCATGACCTTAGAAAGTTGATATGAGTGGCTTTAAAAGTGTGTAACTAGAAGACTTCACATGCATGGACCAACACATGCAGGGACGGAACCAGGTTATATGGATTAGGGGTAATGGCCCCCACTTTCAAAAAAAAATTGTTATATATATAGTTATCTTTCTTAAAATTTTTATATTATTGTGAACACCTAATTTTGTCTAGGAGCTTCTTAAAATTAACAATTTTTTTCAAAAAAATATAATAATAATAAAATAAAACAAAAAAGTAATAATAATAATAAGATAGAAAAATGAAAATTATATAAATAATAAAATAAGAGAAGAGGAAATAAAAAGAATATTAAAAAAATTAATTAATTAAAAAATGAAAGAAGAAAAAAAAAAGGGGGGAGAGAAAAGGGCCTAAGAGGCCATTTTTGGCAAACCCATTCAGCCATTGAAAAAAAAACAGACCAAGTCCACTCCAATAATTTCCAGCCCAGCCCACTCCCTTAACGGGCCCAATCCACCTGCCAAACCCAGTCCAACTCTCCTGACCCGTTTGACCCATAATCCATTTCCCCTCTGAAATCCCTAAATCCCCTTATCTCTGCACCCGTTCGTCAAAATCCCTAATTCCTCTCCTCTGATGCCCTGTGCCTCTTCCTCCACCTTCCACGCAAATCACTTCATCCCCATGCCTCTGCGCTTCATCCCTTCCAAATCCTTAATCCCTAAATTGCCTCCAATTCCACAGCACCCTTTTCTCCTCTGCATCTTCACAATCCTGTTGTCTCGGTACTATCACAGCATTTTCCCCTTTTGTTTTTGGCCATTTTAGGTTGCGGTTCCCTCAGAGCAGACACCATGTGCAAGTTGATCCGCCACTCAGATGATTCGCAACGCAGGCATCTCCCATTCCACAGGATTTGATTTCCCTCTGCGCCTATAATACGAAGGAGGAGATCACGAGAATCAGTGATTGAAAGGCCGAGAATAAGGGAGAACTTCAAGGGAATTGATTCAGTTGGCTGGCTATTAAAGGAGAAATCACAGAGAAGATCAAGGGGGGACGAAAAAGGGCCAACATCGAGTTACAGAGATTTGAAAAGGGAGACAGACCGAGAGTAAGGGAATTCTGAGGCTAAAAACCATAGTTGATCTGCAAGCCAGAGGGAGAGGTCTCGAAGCTAAAACTGGGAGTTGCTGCTTTGATCATCCAAGTTGCTATCCTGTTTAGGTTTGCTGCCATTTTAGTGTTTTTGGTATTGTTAAATATGCAGGTGCCTAGGAATTCTCCATTTGGTTGATATTCTGTAATGAAAAACATATTCCCGTTTTGGTAATACCTTCGTCCATGAATGTTGTAGTTCCTTTTATCATCTCTATTAAGAATTTTAAAATGTATATATGATTTGATTCAATCCAAATTTCAAGGGTGCTACTGTGATTTGCCATACTTATCTTAAGTCTAATTTAGTTTTAGGAATACTGTGTTACAGTGATTTGGCTTCTATGCACCTTGATTAATTTCCAAAGGGCTTAATTTCTAGAAAATGCGCTTAGGGGGTTGAGTTAGTTGGGTCCATGTTGATATTGTTCTGGGTGTTCAATTGGATGCTTTGTTCTGATTGTTTGATCGAAATGAACGTTTTTTTTTTCTAACTGGTTGCCTTAAGCATGAATAGAACTTAGCTGGGTGGATGTCCAAATATGGAGTGTGATAATGTCCTGGTTTGTTTAAAAAAAATCAATCCTAATTCCAATATGTAAATTTCGCATTGATTCTGGATAGGGACCTTTAAGGGCATCTTTCTATCCAGTTGGCATTAGCTGGGATATAGGGAGGCTTACGTTTATTATGTGGGGTCTCTCACAAAGTTTTGTGTTCTCATTAATATTTCGGACTGAACCTAGGATACCCCGTTTCTGTTCTGATTAAAAAAGTCTGGAGTTTGTCTTATAGAGGGAATACTTATGACAAAACTTTGTATAACAGATAGCATAAGTTATTTTCGTATGTGGGATATTTGAATTCTTAAAGTCTGCATGTTAAAATTTTCTCCTGGAACTTTAAGGGGTGATTTATGGAAAAATTTAAATTATTCATGATGAAATTTTGGGGTTGTTCATGGTTTCCACATATGAGTACGGTTTGATTGTCATCATCGTATTAGTTTTGGAGCCAATGGCATATTAAGTTCAAGTCAGTCAAAAGAGTGGAATTTAGTTGGCTATCTATGGTAGAAGAGGTACTTGAAAATAATAATTCGCAATAATGATTGGTTAAAATCTAATAATATAGGAGGGCAATTGGAGCCCCCATGTCTTCAATGGATATGTGATTCCATCCCCTCCAAATTCAAATTTTAATAAGGGGTTTCAAAAACCCACTTAGTTTAGTTTTAAGGGTTTCAAAAGTCCCAATAGAATCACTTTCATAAAAAAGAGTTCACGACCCAATGCCTTAATTCCGAAATACAAATGGATTTCAATTGAATTATATGGCACAATCAAATCAATAGGGGTCCAAAGCCCATGGAATTAATCTTAAACCCAAGGTCTAGAATTTAAATACGGATTTCAAAGATCCATTAAGAGTAAAAAGTAGTTTGTCAAAAAGGGATTCATTGAAATGGGGGAGGCTTGTAAGCTCAATTAAATATTTTGTGAAAGTTTGAAAGTCAATTTTAAATTTCAAGTTTTTTTGAAATAATATTTTTTAATTCAAAATTAACCCCCAACATTTTTCAAAAGTTATAATTTGACCCCATACTTTCAAGAATTACGTTTTAACCCCCAAATTTCATAAAAGTGATATTTTGGCCCTCATTTCTTTCAGATCCTTTTGTTGTCCCGTTACTTTTATAAATTTTATAAACTCAACGTTTAATGAACTTTTTGTAGAAATTTATCTTCTCCAAAGTTCAGTTTTTCTTAGACTTTCAATGAAACTCTATTTTCCCAAAGTCTTAATATTCACGGGCATTTATTAGAGGTATTTTCTCTCTAATGTTCTAGTTCACTGTCCGGACTTTAAGTGGAAATTTGATTTCCCCTAAACATCTTGACGTCATTTTTAGTTTAGCCTAAATATTCCGAACTACGTTGACCTTGATCCCTTTCGAGGTATGTAGGCACTTACTTAGTAAGGCAGGCCCAGTTATTTATTTCTCCATTTTGTCCATTATTATTAATAAAAAGGGGTAATTTAAATAAATTAAAATTATTTAAGTACAAACAATTTAGGGTAACCATCCTTAGTGATAGGCGTTGTGAGGCACCTAACACCTTCCCCACACGTAATTATACTCCCGAATCCTTCCTCTGGTTCCAAGGAACAATCTTTCCTTTCTTTTTTTAGGATCCCAATTATCCTTATAATTAATTAGTGGCGACTCCCATTTTCTCTGTGTTTTCCCTTATGCTCCCAAAGCCATAAAATGATGGCTTTTTCACCGGCCGTCATGTTGTGACAATTATCCTCCTAAAATTTTTATATTATCCCTTATATTTTATAAAAGTATCACTCAATTTTATAAATACATCATTTATATGTAAGTATATATTATTTTATTTTCTTACTTTTTTTGTTCTCATTAATTTGTGTAATGTTAACTTTTAACAATGATTAGATATGTCTTAAAATTTAGGTATTAATAATTTATTGGTTAAGTTATAAATTTAAAAGTTAAAGTGAAAGTTAAGTGGTGTATATAATGATGAAAAAAGTCAAATTTTCATAGCATTATTTTTTTTATTAGTGGCAATAATTTAATCAAGTCTTATAATGATTATCACACTATTAAAAATAATTTGGTGCAACATAATTTTAATTTATCTTAATATCTTCAATGTTAAGAAAGTATTCAAGATATGTGATTCATGACATTCAAGATGTATATGTGCAATTAAAGGATAATAGGTAGTTAATAAATATTTTTATACTACTCTTTTAACTTTTTATAAAAGATAGTAGATAGTTAAATTTTTTTGATTTTAAATAATTATTTTTATTTAAAAAATAAATTAACAAGCACATTTACAAGTGAGAGATTTAATTATGAATAACAATAAAATAGTACAATTTAATAAGTTATTGTAGATATAAAAATTTATTCTTTTTATAATTTACTGTCACATTTATGGAGGGCTCTAAGCTACCGCTATAGTTTTGTGACGGTAGCTTAGGTTTTTTATTTTTTTTATTATTTTTTTACTTTTTTTTACTTTTCAATATTAATAAATTATTATTTATGTTATATATGTTTTTTTGAATTTTTTAAAATGTTATATTTTTTAAAAAAATTACATTTATAAATGAATAGTGTCAAAAAATTTATTGTAAATAATATAAAAAAGATAGAAAAAATTAAAATTTTTTTTTTAATATTTTAAAAAATTTTTAAAAAATTATATGACCTAAACAATAATTAATTAATATTAAAAAATAAAAAAATTTGAGATAAAAAATTAAAAAAACATATAATTTTGGTGCCGAAATTATGGTGCAACCTCATTTTTGGGGCTGCACCATAATGTTGCCCCACATTTACATATAAAAAATTTGGGAAATACTATCCTACCACCTCATACTCTTTTTTTTTTTACTTTTTCTATTTTTTATATTTTTTTTAATTTTTTTTCACTTTTTAAAATTAATTAACTATTTTTTATCTTATGTATTTTTTTCAAAATTTTTTAAGATGTTTTTAAATTTTTTCTTGAATTTTTTTACATTTCTTTTACTATTCATCTATAATTTATTTTTTACTATTTATTTGTAACTTAGAAGATTTTAAAAAAATATAAAAATATTTTAAAAAATTCTAATAAAAATACATCATATAAATATATAATTAATTAATTTTATAAAATAAAAATTATTAAAAAAATAATAAAAAAACTTTAAAAAAAATTTTAAAACTCTCCTACAGCCACAAAAATGTGGCTGTAGGGAAGTGCTTCCCAACAAATTTACCTCTCCTTGATAATTTTTGAGGTTCCATTCCTTAACACATGCATACCTACCCGCTACCCCACCCACCACTTCATCTCTCTCTCTTTCTCTCATGAATCAACTTAACCTCTTAAGATTTTGAATTCTCGATTCAATGGTTTATGGATAATATAATCGCCTTTTAAAGAGCAGCATAATAAAAGGGAATAAAATATTAGTTATCTTCTTCTTCTATTGTTTATAGTCGTGCATCACTGTAGAAAGTTGATGTGAGAGGCAAAGTCTGTAACTAGAAGACTTCACATGCATGGATACCCCATGGGGTAGATGAAAATGAAAGGAGAAGGTAAAGAGAAAAACACCCAAAAGGAGCTAGAGGGAGGGAGATCCAGAAAGAAAACGGAAAAAAAATGGAAAGTGTATGAGACTCTCAATGTGAATAGAGTGGTCCAAATCCCATTTGGTTAATATCCATCAGTCCGTGACCTGTACTCTCTTTCTCAGGAAGTGTTTGATTGTCTCAGTCAGTGTTTGATTGTCTCAGTCCCACGTGGGCCACAAAGTTTGTTCGCTGGATGACTGCCACTACAACATGTCAAATTTCATGCAATCATTGTGGAAACTGGAACAGTCAGAACAAGCATTATTTTGTTCTTGTCTACTTTTCAAGTCAGTCTATCACTTTCAATGTAACTTCTCTTGCAACCATGGACCTCGTCTCACCCAGCTATTCAACCGGTCTTTTTCTTTCACTATCTCTGACACTTCTCACCAACCGTAATTGGCGAAAAATATTTTAATAGTCTCCTGTAAGTATGTATATATATATATATATATATAATAAATACAAATAAAAAAAGTTATATATTATATAATGATTAAAAAACAATGAATAAAATTTTTTTAAATTCTCCCTAAAATTTAAACATTTTTAAATTACATAAAAAATAAAATAAGGTATATGCAAAATTTTTAAATTTACACATAATTATGTGGCATCCTAATTCAATTATTCAATAATTCGAACTATTATTTCATTCATCGAAAACCTACCATTTCCAAATGACAAGTTATTAAAGTTGTCATTTGAATTGGGATACAAAAACTTATACACAAAAAATGAAAAAAAAATTGGGAGTGAGTTTTAATGTAGCAGTGAGTATGAAATTTTCAACCAAATGATAAAAGTATCATACAGCACAATATCTATTTTATGATTAAGACAATTTAAAAATTAACATTTCATACATTTGTATAGTTTATGCTTGTAGAACTTTATAT
>JASKGM010073916.1:0-15627 GCA_034509205.1 Ceratonia siliqua
CGTTGTTATATATATATATATATATATATATATATATATACATGGTACTGCTTCTGTGTTCGTCTACAAAGTTTTTGGCTCAAGCAACTATCCATAATAGTGTAGATTTTTTCCCAGGAGGTTTTCTTGTTTTACTTCTACTTTTTATTAAATCAAAGAACTTCAAACTTTTTTACTTTTCTTCGCTTCTTTGAAGTTGGTTGTCGAAAAAGTTGGTTCCTTGACCTTCTTTCTTAATAACAAAGTTGTTATTTATTTATTTATTATTATTATTATTTTCTCTACCTAATACCTACGCTTGTTATATCTAGCGACGTAACTTGAGAAAGGATTAAGCAGATCAGTGTTAATGGCTTCTTCATTTGTGACTTGATTAGTCATTGATTTTATTAGAGTAAGATGCTCATTGCAACAAATATATATACATATTTCTTGCAGACGATATAAGTATCAGAAAACTCTTGTCCGTGTGGCCTGGTTTAATGGAAGGAAAAAGTAACCAAGAGAACAATCTACAGCTGATGTCTTTTAACTCCGGAGGAACTAGCAATCACGTCTGTCAATCAGCTAAGGATGATCCAAACGTGCATTTTGTTGCTGCTGCTGGTGGAAGGAATGGAAGCCAGTGGACTTGCCTCCCAGAACCATTTCATAATTATGTTGAGTATCTCACAGAAACGTCAACTTATCTGCCAAAGACTACAACCGAATATGTGCTTGGGAACTGTTATCCACCTGTTGGCAGCATACGCAATGCTAATGGGGTCAATGGAACAGACAGAAACTTGTTTTACAATGATCCAGGAAAAGCTTGCGGTTTTAAACCTACTGATTATTCTACTGACATGGAATTTAGGAAGGTAAAGTCAGAGAACAAAAATTGAATGATTACAGAAATTGAAGATTTTTTGTCCACCTTGGACAGTTGGATGATTACAGAAATTGAGGATTTTTATCTTTGTACTGTGTTTTCAGCAGGTGGGGTTTTGGAGGCCAGATAATGAAGACCACCTAGCAATGAAGTTTGCGAGTAACCAACATGATCTTCGTGCTGAGGTTAATTAATGCCTTAATAACAGGCATATTTCAAGATGCTTCATCGTTCTGAAATTTCTGATAAAAAAAAAATTTGTAATATAATTTTGTAACAGAGCCATGCTCAATGGACGGCAGAATCAACTGGAGATAAACATTATGTTTCACCCCTTGATCCAAGGTTAACAGTTGGTGCGCCTGGTTTCCTCAAACCACGATGTAGTTCATCAAAACAGAAAGCCAGTGCCACTGACCGTGTAAGTAAAACTCGCCATTGGTCACACTAACGGGTTTTCACTTACAGACCAAAATCAAGGCCATTTGCTCATTTCATTTTCTGACACAATTTAACTTCCCTTAACCATGTATTCTACAATTTAGCAACGCAGGCAACGTATTGCTGATAACCTCAAAGCCTTGAACAACTTGCTACCAACTCCAGCAGAGGTAATCTGTTTTATGATCATGAGTATTGCTTTACAAAGGAGACCTTTTTGATGAGTTGTCATTACTCATAAGTGTCATGTTTCACATTTACATGCCTTAGCTAATCATGTTGTCTTGATTGGGGGGTTATGCTTAGGTCATATTTTCTCTAAAAAGGCATCACAAAAATTTACTTCATGAACACATATTTGTTTTGTAGGGTAGTCAAGCATATATACTGGATGACATCATTGACCACGTCAAATATTTACAGCTTCAGATTAAGGTACCTTTCTAATGCTTTCATCAATTAATTTACTATCGGATTTTTAAGCTTCAAGGCTTCTGGATTGTTAAATTAAGAAAATTATAAGTATTGGTAGGAAGAAGCAGGTCCAAATTCGTAAAGGAAACATCTCATATTTGGACAAATGAAAGTTATGTAGTTTATTTATTTAAGTACACTTTCTTTTCTTTTTTTTGTAAACATGCAAACTAAAACCATTTTTAATTCTCGTACCTTACCTATAAATCCTTTACCTGCTTTTGCCCCCCTTCTGTGGAGGGTTAACAGGGTTCATGTCGATAAACTTTTATTCTTCGAAGATGAGATTTGTGTCGTTAAATTCTTTGAACTTTCTTGCATCATAGCAACTAGTTGACAATCAGAACTTATTTTTTTTTCCTCATTGACTGATTTAGCTTTGACTCATCAATTAATTTATCTCCAAATGACATATATATCAAACTAATGGTAAAATGAATTAATATTTAGTCGTATACCTGAAACTTCAAAAACGGGAATTTCTTCTTCCTGAAACTTGGATGAATTAAAACACTAAGCTAAGGAAATTGTCCCCTGCAGGAATTAAGTGGAAGCAGATTGCAAGGTGAATCAAGTGCTGTACCACTCATTTTTCGTGAGGTACTACCATCTATCTAATTTTAGAGGACTACACACAGAATTACAATAAAAACACGTACTTTCCAATTTAAGCCCCCATGCAAATAGTTTCAAATCGTTGCCTGGAGAACCTTCTATTTTTTATGATTTGCAGGGTTACGGCCATTATATTAACCAACAGATGCTGAATGAACCCCTTGAGGAGATGATTGGAAAACTACTTGAGGAACATTCAGCAGCTGCCTCTCAGCTGCTAGAGAGTAAGGGCCTTTTTCTGCTGCCTATGGCTTTGGTTGAAGACTTACGCCAAGATATGCAGGTGCCTGGCGAGATTGCACGTGTCTAAAGCTTCTTTCTTTTCCTTTTCATTATGCTGATGTCTATCTTTCTTTTTCATGGTTTCACACCAGACATAACTCAAAACAAGAACATTATTTTCTCTAGTATTTCGATCACCTCTGCAGCGCACAAATTTGGGCCAAAATGACATTAGCTGGAGCATGATTATCAGTTGAAGCCTACTATATTAAGTTTTACTGATACCATGATCATCTCTAATTCCTCTTCACATGCTTGATTGTTTTTCTAAAGAGTACTATTATTGACTTGTTGACAATTAAGAAAAACTCTACTCTATAAACCTACCAAGTACTAATCAGCCTCATCGGTGTTCAAGGTTAACTTATTTCCTACGTGCATCTCTCAGTTGAAAATCTATTGCTCCAACACAACCTCTTGTTTTTTATCTCTAGACAAACTAGGCCAACAAGCTGGTTTTCGAGAAATAGTAGACTTAATCTACCAAAGAACAACTATACGTACTGATGCACATGCCAGGTAATTTTTTAACGAATTTCAATTCTAATAATTGCATGACTGACTTCCTATTGGCTTATTTCACAATATATATATATATTAGTAAACTAAATCTGAACAAGAATTTCTTATAATGATTTTTATGTAAATAGGTACGTGTTTTCATATCATATAGAACCTACACACGTGTTGACTGCTGCATGGTGATTCGACTAGAGCATTAGGACTTGAGCAAGTCATATAATTAAAATTTTCAAATTATTTATTTCTCTAATATAAATATGTAAAATTGGATTCCCCTTACATTCTCCCTAGTGTAGTAAAAAAGTTATAAACCTTTATCGTTTTTCAAATTTGTCTCAAACAATTAACGTGCCCAAATAAAATATATTTGCTCAAGATGCAAAATTCCTGCTAAAAAGAAAGGAAAGAACATTGACTTCAAAATTTATATATCTGTAAAATCTGTAAAGGTGAATATGGGCAAAAGCAGTTCTGGGTGCTCTAGCTTGTACAAGAACGCTGAGAAGATGAAAGGGAGTAAAAAAAAAAATCCCCCTTTCTGTTACCTGAATTCGTTAGACCTAAAAGTTCACATCTGAAGTAATAATGTCCCCAAAGAATTTACAAGGAAAAACTTTTTATGTCTCGTATTCCTCTCTCAATGGATCTATTTTGATTATAAGGGGGTTTGGGAGATTCGACGCTGTGTTTGCTACAATGGGCAGCATTGCTGGAACCAAAACACTGTCCATCTGGGCATGCTCAGCCAGTGCTTTGTCAAGAGAGGCCTTCGCAATTCTAGTGACGCAAACCATCAGAATCACTGCGTACAAACAAGAAAGGAAAGACCAAACACCACCATCAATCTTAATGACTACAATATTACTAACCCGTGTGCCTGCGTGCCATGCACAAACATATCCATGCAAAAAGAATGATCTCCTAATAGGAGCAAGAATTCTATGACCACGGAGGGAAGAGATTGGATATCCACATTAAGACTTGATAAAGATGTTTAACGTGACAAAGAAGGCACCATAGAATTGGACAATATAAGGACTAATACTAAGGTGCCATTAAAAAAAAAAAAACTCGGTAGTTATGAAGTTGCCATCATCACTCAGAGGAAACCAGGAAACATATATTCCCATCTTTGAAATATCATTATTATAATTTTGGGGACT
Source organism: Ceratonia siliqua (assembly GCA_034509205.1). Taxonomy (NCBI): domain Eukaryota; kingdom Viridiplantae; phylum Streptophyta; class Magnoliopsida; order Fabales; family Fabaceae; genus Ceratonia; species Ceratonia siliqua. The sequence goes on from JASKGM010073916.1 coordinate 4,369, forward strand.
TCAAAACCGTTGTTATAAAGTAAGGAAACTATCGTCCTCTCTTTCTGTTACTGTATGAGATTAAGCTATACCAATCTCCCCTAGTAAATGGGATTAAACTCGTGATGATGTGCAACAAACCAAATCAAAAATTGCAAACAAAACAATTGAATAGAAAGACAGGAAGAAGACTACATAACAAGACAGATTACCAGATATTCCGAAGCCCATTATTATAAATACCTGCATTGTAAAGCATATGTTAGTAAATGAACAAGTAACAATCACAACATTCAAATGGATGTCTTACCCTAACAAGATTTATTTTTAACCGTAGAAAAATAAATAAATACGCATCCTACATATATTTAAAAGCAATGGTTTTGTCTGAGAGAAAAATATAAGCAGCCCATTCCTTTATATCATATACCGTTCAAGTTACTCCAGATCAACTGGTGAAACTGCATCATGAACCTCAGAGAGTCAAATACATGTACTCAACAATGGAAAAGGCATCCACTGGGATGCTCTGCTGATTGAGAGGATAACATATACAGAAAGGCCTCTCATTTTTAGTCCCAACAGTGTAACAGAAAGATATATAATACGCATGACTAATAAACTACTAAAAGATGTTCTTCTCCAGAAAAAACAATCTCTCTAACTTATCGAGAAAACTGTGGAGCTGATTATTTTTATCAGATAATGGATATTACTTCTCCAAAATTATGCAAGTCAGTAAAGACAGAGGGAAGCTTCCTTGTTTCAGGCTAATTACATGCATCACACGATTATGGCAATAGATCCTAACAGGAGAAAAGAATGACTGATTGGTGTACATTTAAGAAGATATTCATGTAAACTTACAAAAATAAAGGAGTTATCAGAGAAAGAATTATGAAAAAGCAAAAGGAAAGAAAGATAATCCAAGGGCTTATATTCAAGAACCAAAAATCAGGGAACAAATAAAATCATAATTTAGTGCACTCCACAGCCAACCCTAGACAAACCTTTTAGTAATGACAAGAAGTCGAATTTCCACTGGGGTGCCACACAACCATTTTCACAGTTTTAACTGTCCTTTATTCCCTCTCTCTCTGTCATCAAGGAATTTTGGGAAGGAACACAAAAGGAATAGTAGAAGGAAAGAAATTGCACAATTTATATGAGAACTTGTTGATCAGATTACTGTTAAGTCAGATGAATTTCTGTTAAGATGATTGATTGTTAATCAGAATTTGTTGTAGACAAATAGACAATGTAGCTGGGTACAATGCATTGCTACAATAACTTATGTCCCATACCAACCTGCATAAGAACATTTAGTTGGATCTAAAGCAGTCCACTTGTCAAACCAAGAAATAACTGCAACTATTATACCCATTCCCACACTTAGAACCAGGCTCAACATAGTATTTGATATGTACAAATAATAAAATACAACTTGAAACCCATTAGTATGTCAACATAAAATTAAAATTAAAATTTGATATTGTGAAATACAGTAAAGTTCTAATATGTATTTCACATTATGCCAACAATCAAGAGTCACCGTAATCTATCTATGATTAAATAAGAAAATAGAAGGCTTAAAATTACCCAGTGACTTGCTGAAATTTCATTCCAACCATGTTTGATGTCAGAAAGATCCTTCAAGGTTGTGCCAACATATACTAGTGCAAATGTGATTGGCTGTCATATGAAATCAAGCGTCAGATCCAGATTTCAATTTTCTATGATAAGTCAGTTAAGCTACAAAGAGGTATCATCAGTTGACCTGATAAACGGAAGCCAAAGGAAAGGTGAACTTAAGGAGAAGAGAAAGAAATTACCGATAGAACACCACTAAATTTATACTTTGCGAACACACAACTGAGTTCATATATGTATTCTAAGAGAAACTAACATGGTGGAAGGATAAAATAATAATCAATAGTTTAGAAAGCAATTTAACAGCTAGTAGATTATAGGACAAAGATTGAGTATCAGTCAACAGAAATGACCAAAATAACAAACCCACTGCATATTAATGGTAGGAAACAAGGCATTTTATGCAATCTAAACACTTTAGGGGGAGCATACCATCATTCCCAAGCAAGATGCCAGCATATATTCCCCTATGTGGACAGGAGTCACAGATAGAAGGTAATTTAACATGTTGAACGGAAGTAATGGGACAAGCCGAAGCAGCAGAATTATCTGTAAAATACACCAGTACACCCAAAAGATATTTTAAGGATTTAAAGAAAAGTATCAACTCGAAAGATTTTAAAGAAAAAAGTGAAAGAAAACCATGGAAGATGCCTACTATTAGTACTCATAGAAGCAAGATAACCAACATAATCGAACTGGGATGTTAGTAGGTCATATCAATTGAATGATAACTTCAATTAGTGGAATTTGTATCCGATATCATCTGCAATTTTTCCCTTTTCTTTTAGTCTTAGGTGGTTAGATTCATCAATTACACTCTCTTCAGGCTTTTTAACATGTTTTCTCTTATCAAAAATATATTTCTCCAATTTTTGGATAATATTCATTATCACTGAAACTTAAAAGTTCAAACAACAAAGGTGGAGGTCGTATAAGGCTTTAAGCTTCAGAAAACTAAAGAACTAGTTTGAAAAAATCAAACTAGCCATAATTATTTGTAGAATCTATAAACTATGGAGTATTAATGACTTTCTTCCCCAGCTATGTATTCTAAACAAGCACTTATCGGCCTACCAGATCAGCAAATGCTTAAATCTATTTGAGAACGTCTTTTATTTCTTTTTTTGGATAAAAGAGAAATATCTCCTTTATCTTAACAGAAAAAAAGAAAAAAAGCTTCTAACACTAGGATAGATCTAGTTGACCTTTTTATTTCATTTTCTGTATTGTAAATGATTTAGGAATTTTCTGCCATATTACTGATTTTAGCTACAAAAGATAAAAAAATCCACCAAAAGCGATCAACATTGATACTTTTAAGTTTAATTCACTATTTTGTGCTAGGAATTTTAGTCTGTGAATATTCAGATCTCTAAGTCCACTGATTTTTAAAACTTTTACATAGTGGTTTTGATAATTCACTACTCTGTCATTTTCTCCTCTTTTTTCTTTTAGATTAAAATTCGCTCAATGAATTATGGACTGGTAATTATGTATATAGTAGGGTGAATAATTAATTAAGTATCACATGAAACCCCAAAGTGCAAATAGTATGCTCAAAAAGTGCATGAACTTATGCCTTAAAGCCAGATCTTTGAATGGCAACAGCAACAGCTTGAAATTTTGGATAATTCTTAAGCTTGGATAGAACATATGATCTTCCAATCTGTGCAACGAAACAGACATTATATGTTAGGAGTAAGAAATAGATAAAATGGACCCAGATGCAAATTCTCCATGTCAAGTTTCTAGATTGTAAAAGATGGGGAGAGAGACAGAGTTTTGTAGCATGTAAAATTTCTTTCAAGGTCAGAATAATCACCCCATTTGCCTTGTGAGGGGGAAACAACATCTCATTGTGTTAAAAAGTTCCAGGCTAGCTGATTCAGAGAAAGTAACAATGCAGTGGCATCTATATTCGTTAACATAATATTGCCTGCCATGTATCACCATGTATCATATCACAGGTATAAGAGACTCACTGTTCTACCAAGAATAAATGCTGCTGTTGCACCTAAAGTGGCACCAATAGAATCAGCAATAAATCCCACAGGTAAGCCAAATAGATAACCACCTCCAAGCTGAAAATTGTCCACAAGAGCTTCAGAGTTGCACGTCATCACAATTTCAGGAAAAAAAAGGTCTGAACTAGTTACAACTCCCAAACAATAACAATTCATTAGTATTAGCACACTGGAAAGCATCAAGAATGTCTTATCACATTTGTTTCCTTAATAAATGTTGGGGAGAGGGGTTGTGAGATTGGGGAAATCTTTGAATAGTAAACTACTATTTGCAGATAGTTACTTAAAGCATGTTAGTCAGGTCTGTACGAGTTAAAAAATCATCTGTGATGCAAAAGGATTGAACAAAACTCCCACTCAGGTCTGTAGGAGTTAAAAAATCAATCTAACTGCCAAAGTCAAACATTCTAAAAGTTTGAAAGGAGTGTGTAAGATGAAATAGGTAATGCTTTATCAAAAGAACAGAGTGCAGACATACAAAAATCATTTGAGGTACAAGTAAGTTCTTTAAGAATGTAAGATTTTGTGATTTACCAATAATTATGTGCTGCTCACTTTGAAACACATGTCACGTAACATTTCAATATGTGAAAGATAGTTAGTGCAAATAGGATAACAGAGGAAAAAGAATTGCTTCAAAAGAAAAATGAATACAATATGACTACCGTAAGTACGGAAGCTGGAACTGCAAGGACTGAAAGTGGAATGTATGTGACAGCCCTACCTTGCCAGGAAAAGGGTGTTAGATATATCAAATTAACAAATAAAAACTTAAACAACTTCAACACGAAGTAATTGAGGCAACCAAAGCAATGCTGACATCATAAAGAACATAAAGTACTCTTCCTTTAGCTTGCAAGTTATCCTTGTTTTGATACTACTTAAAATGACATCAATTGTTCTTCATCATCTACATGTAACACTAGAAATTTAGAAATAACCATTAATGAACTACGAATGATGATTGTAGACAGAATGACTGTCATTGCAAGTTCACAACACTAACTTTTTGGCCTTTCTATAATTCCATCTATTAATAAAAAAATATATAGTAACTTTATAAAAAAAATTGAAATTTTTATTTGACTTTTAAACCAGTTCCAAAAGCTAACTAAAGGGGAAGGTAGCTAGGAGACTTATAAGCCCCCATAGATCGACTCAGTGAGACTCCTAACAGACATGAATAAAATAATGGAGGACTAAAATTAAGGGTATGATGCACAGTTGGACATTTTACAATAAAGTAAGACGAAGATAACATATATGTAGAGGAATCACATTTTAACTTACAGAACCAGTGGACCCCAAGGTCCGAGGTCTTGCTTGATCCATATCAAGAAATCCTTTAATATCTGCAACATACAATATTTGCAGATAAGGCAGACAGAAAGTATGATTAAAAGGACAAAAATTTGAATCTTCTGAAGATAAAATGCTCTTTAGTGTATACGTATATATAATCCAAATTTTCTTATAGGGAATCAGGCCGATGCGCTACCCAGACAATTCAGAAAAATATGTACAGTCAGATATAATCTTTTTCTTGTAAAAGAATCCAGGGGATACATTCATTAGTGCTTCACATATCATCATGTCCATTGATTGGGCTATCCTTCTTAAATAACCACTAATAATTTGTTCAGGTGAAGCTGAATGCTAGACTGTTAGGATGCTATGGTAATTCCAACATCACCTAAAAGTGAGTAGTTTTGGGATATATAAGCATGCAGACACCCTCTCTTAATGAATTAGTCTTTTGGTGAGTTTTACATGTTTGTAGCAATGTATGAGAGCCGTTCGTTCCAGGGTGGTGGCAGCGGGCCAGTGGCCCCCAGGAAAGGAAAGAAGCCCGAAGGGAAAAAAAAAAGTAGGACAAAAGACAGACCCTGGTACAAGCTATCCAGGGTCAGGAAAAGGAAAGAAGCCCAAAAAAAATAAGAGTAGGGCGAAAGACAAACCATCTTACAGGCTACAGTAGTAGTCTACCTAAGAATGTTGGATATGTTAGGTCTTCACAAGCTATGTAAGTAGAAATAATCTACATTCTCCTCCATTCCAAATGTGGTTTCTCTTCCTGAATACTATTCTCATAGATGCTGATAATTATAATGAAAACAGAACAACAACTCCTTTTCTAAAACGAATTAAAAAAAATGGAGCAAACTAATGGCATTATCAATTTCAGCAAAAATAAACAAAGAGAATAGGGCAATGCCTTTTCAATTGGCAGAAGAACAAAAGCGGTGGCAATGGTGGCAATAAGTACGAGCAAGAGGGCAATCCTGACGGCAGATCCCCAGGTAAGGTTATAAAAGCGTAAACCCATGTGCCTGAACCTGCGACTCCAATGCCTGGAGTCGTCATCGGAGTCGACGCCGGGTCTCCCAGTTGCACCTGGCCCCAATGAGGATCGTACCCTTAGGCTCAACCCCTCCACGTTAGCCAGCTTTAAAATACCCAACCCCCAAATCCAAATATCAAATTTGCAGAGAACTCTACGTTTATCCTTTCTATTCTATTCTCTCCCTTCGTTCCAGTTGCCGTTTCCGTTATGGTAAATCCTCTCCTCGATTTGCTTCTGCTTCTCCTTCTCCTTCTCCTTCTCCTTCTCCTTCGAGTCTCACTGTGTTTTGTTTGTTGGCGCGCTAACAGTTGGGTGTAGCCGACAGTAGAGTGGCATTGATTCACCACGTGGCACGGTTGCACGAACCGACTGAACTCCATTGCCACGACCTCCACGATGCCGAGCGGCCCGATCCCGTGGTGTCCAAGTTCATTTCCAAGTAACTTTGGGAATCCCGTGAGCTATAGTGGAACATTGCCGGTGTTGACGTATGGTGGCTTCGGCTTTGACCCAAACAAAAAGATGCATTGGACTTAGAACGGGCCTTTATTTCCGGCTCAAAATGGGCCCAGAGTGAACTACGTATTTGATTGCCACAAGAGGGTCCGATAAAAATTATACGAAGAATTTGTATTTTTTTTACTCGCACCTTCATTTATTATTGTAATATTTTCTTAAGATATTAATTATAAAATAGTGTATACTTAATTATCATAATTTAATTAAATTTTATCTCATCATTTAATTGAGTATTAAACAAATAAGGATAGCATCTTCTTTCTCACTCTAACCGTCCATATCTTTTAAATTTTGTTGATTTAATCCATCTTTTAATTTCTTATTACATAATTAGTATGTATTAATTAAAATCATTAAATTTAATTAGTGTATAATGTGTTATAATTAATATATTAAAAAATATTATAATGACAAATAAATATGTGGGTAAAAATATAAATTCTCCAAATTAAATACAAACAAAAAAATATATTAATATTAATATTTTTTATTTTAACATATGTTATTACATAGTAACCAGTGTTTATTAGTTTTTTTACCAACCAGTGTTTCTTAATTAAGTCAATTAGCATAGTTATATTCGTTAAATTTGTTTAAATACACGATAATATAAGAATTTGAATCGAACAATGATTAGAAAATAACTAAAATAATTGTCCATTACTTCACTTATTTTATAGTCCATAAAATATAAATCAAGTGACATACTTTTTAATATTTAGTGTTAAAATAATTTTAAAGTTGAAGTTTAAACTGCCACTTTGTCATTTATGTATTGAGGAAACAAAAATATCTGAAATCTCTTTTACGTTAGTGAGTCTTGACCTCAATTCATGAGTGCATGTATCAAAGCAACGACTAGACTAATAATGCACTGAGATTGAAGACCCGAATTGGAAAAGTCATATGAAATGAAACCCACGAATTGAGGCAATTCAAACCTCACGAATCACGATCATATCGTAATAGTCATTCATTATCTCACTACCATCACCATAGTGTCACATCCATATGGGATGGACGGCATGCGATGATAGAGAAAGCTTTGACAATTTGGTTAAAATAATCTTCATATTTTATTTATAAATTATTAAAGTCAATCTATCTAAATTTAAATTTTAAAAAAATAAGCAATACAATTTATTAAAGTTTAACGAGTTAATAAAATTTTGAAGTAAATGTATTTATTTATCTTAAATTTAAGTTTACAAAGTGCAATACCACTTTGAAAAGCTCTGATGGGGTGGTGACGAAATGGGAATATCTATTATTTTGATTTGTTACCATTTAGTGAATGCGTTCTTTGTTTCCATTTTCCATCATATCCCTAAAATATCGGTTCGCGTGCCATTCATCCCAATTATAACCTCCGCAGTCAACGACCTTATAATTTCCCTCTTTTTTTGAATTTGAATCCGAGTCCCGTATTCTCAGCGTGAAATTATTTTGTAGTCGTTTAGTGCGTTGAATGACTATAATACATTTTATTTTTGTCTTAATTGTACAGTACATAGTTAAAACGATCATGACCAACCAAGATGAGAGAAAAACAAAAAAAAAATGGCACATCATAATTAACTAATGTACATTTGATAATCATGATGCAATTGAGTGTCGTCTAAAGTCAAATGTTCATCTTTTATGAAAATATAGCCACCATAGATAAAAATTAAATTATTCTTTTAATCATGTACCACACTTTTATATGAAAAATATTGCGTACTTATATTTTCTCACAGTTTATTTTTATTTTTACACATTAATTTGATTTTGTGAGAATAAATTATTATAAAATGTATTGTAAGTAATTATTATTATTAGTTTATAATTAAACTATGGAGCTTCTTTTCTGTATGATTGAATTGATATGATGATATTAGGGAAAGGAAGACAAATGTGTGTTGATGTGACTCTGCTTGGGTACCTTATTACTTTTCTTTTGCTTACAAATTTGATAATAACAAATCTATATATTCCTTCAAGTTATAATCGATTTTCCATCATTGTTTTCATAAACAGTCTGAATTTAAGATGCCTATCCCCTTTGGAATGAGGTCAAACAAGAATGTCTGCATATCTTTTATAGCACAAATGCATGTATATATTAATTAATTCTAGCAATAATTAAGAACGCAAGTGTACTACACTAGAAATAGAATATGCAGCATATAAGTGTAATTTTTTTTTAATAGATATTCCTTATGTTTCAAAATATTTGATATTTAAAATAATAATATAATAATTTAAAAAATTATTAAAGAGTCTCAATTGTAGTAAAAAATAGTTATATTACATTAAATTATATTTATTAAAGTCAGTTTAAACTCCTGTTACTATATTGAATATAACAATAAATTAAGATAAAAAATTAAAAATAATGATAATTAATGCTTAATTAGTAATGGAAAATAACAGATAATTTAGAACAAAATAAAACTTATAAAATGACTACTATTTTCATTTTAAATTATCTGTCATTTTAGGAGCTTTATTTTATTTTAAATTTTTTATCATTTTATATTACTAATGAAGTATTAATTGTTATTTTTTTATCATTATTCTTATTTATTGTTATATTCAATATTGTAGTAACAAAAGTTTCAATTGACTTTAATAAGAGTGATTTAATTAAATACAACTATTTTTTGTTAGAATTAAGACTATTTAATATATTTCTTAATTATTGTGCCATTACTTTAAATAATAAATAATTTGAAATGAATGGAATATTATATTAAAACGGATGGGGTAATATTTTAACGTCAAGAGAATAGGGATTGAACCTCGATATTAAAATCAACTAACACTTAATGCTAAGAATAATATCATTTGAACTAATACTCTTAAACTAGACAAGTGTAATTTGCTTTACTAATAATGTAAATTCTCATTAATTTAGTATAAATATTTAGTGGTTAAGCATGTATATTGAAAATTTCCATCCTAACAATATTTAGCTTGATAGATTTGGTGTGTTTTAAAATTTAAAAATTACAAAATGTTTTTCAATATACAATCAAAACCACTTAAAAAGTGGATGCATTATATAAAAATGTTAAAAGAATAAGAACTGCCAATGAATGCTATCTGAACAACTTGCATAAGATGGAAAACATAGACATAATTATAAGGAGCATCAATTGTTCATTAAATGAAATCTCAAGTATCATTGGGCAATACTCCCCTACCAAATGGGGGGTTAGGGAAATTTAAGAATTTTTTTTAAATTTTTTTTTTAATTTTATAATAACAATAAATTAGTTATAAATTTAAAAACAATCAAAACATTAAAAAAAATTTGAAGAAAAAGTAAAAAAATGTTAAAACTATATAAAAATATTTTCAAAATTTTCAAAAAAAAAATACTATAGATAAAAAACAAATAAATATTATAAACAAAAAAATATAAAGATGAAAAAAATAAAAATAAAAATTGGGGGATGATAGCTTAGTCTCCGAGTATCATTATTCATAATTAATCATTGAGGGTATAATTATAAATTTGTGACATTTAATGAAATATTCTATGATATTACATAAAACAAATTATGATGCTAAATAACTAAATGAGAGGAGAAAATATTAAAAATATAATGAAAAGGCCAATTTAATTAATGTATTATTTATTATGTAAAAAATATAATTAAAGATTTTGTGCAATTGCCAAGACTACGTAATTTATATTCAAATTATAAAGCTAGATAGTTAATAATTAGATTATACCTCATCCTCAACTTAAATTCTGCAACAATCAACAAATATACCCATTAACTCTAATTTCTTCGAATTATATGCCTAAAGGCGATGCTTTCCCCATCAAATTGATCATTTGGATAAGATTAATATTATATATATATATATATATATAGTTCAGACTTCAGAGGTTTATAACTACATATCCAAATGTATTCCAATTCCAGGCATTTATCAATGATGAAGTGAAACATGGTATCTGCTTCGGCAGCTCAAAACCATGACACTTACATTCAATATTGGCAATTTGAGGATGGAATATGTGCCATTCTTATGTTGTACACATTTCAATCCATAACAACGTCAACAAACACTATATATATATATGTATGCAACTCTGTATTCACTTATCACACAAAAATAGTCTATTATAAACTCTACCACACAATGAACTATCATCTTTTAAATTAGTTGAGAAAATTTGAGATACAGAATATAATTATAATATCAAATATATTCCTTTTATCTGATTTGTTTGTACTATTTTTTATATTATTTAAAGTTGATTGTTATGTTACAACTGTAGCAATATAATTACTTATAAAAATTGTAGACCTTTCAAATAGGACCCATGATAAATCCCACGTAATCCACAACTTAGTATATAGTTATAACATAAAAAAAGTCTTATTTAAAACATATTACTTACCTTTGTGACATTTTTTTATTGTTAAATTTATATCTTCAACTATTCATTTATTTTTATCAAATCAATCTTGATGTATAAGCATATAGTGACCCATATTTGAGTTTGTAATTTGACTATTGTGGGTTATTGTGTTATCATTTTCCCTCTTCTTATTAGTAAATTTAACCGAAAATAAACATAATCACATAAGTCATATATATATTGAGCATACTAGCTTATGTTTTTATGGAACGTCAACTTAAAGTTAGTCTCCCTATAATTAATGCTTCCCAGATCCTACCCTATTTGTGTATCTTTCATTTTTGTCATTTAGGGTTTGTGATAGTGCTATTCTTGTT
>JASKGM010073936.1:0-15622 GCA_034509205.1 Ceratonia siliqua
AAAGCCATAGCAGCTAGGTCGGACAAAATGGATGTTACGTTGCCGCCCTCCCCTTCATTTCCTTTTGGTTGTTTCTTTCTACCTTCTTTTATTTTTCTATGGAGCTGATATCTCCTCTTTTTGGGAATTTAATTTTTCCCTTTTTAAAGCTCCCTCTTTTTTGTGGAAGAGGCTTCGATCATTTTGGCGATGCACTGTGGTCTAAAAAGTTGAAGATTTTTGTAAGTATAAACTCATAGAGAGGGTTGAGGTTGTGTCGTCACCTATGATAGTATTTCAAAATTTCTACGTGTCTTAAGTTTGAAATTGTATTTCTTTCAGTGAGCCGTAAATTTGCTTACAACTTTTTTTGAGGTTGTTTTAGAGGTGTGTTGCCTCTAATTAGTAGTTACATTGCTTGTCTATGTTTGTCTCGGAAGTGTACGCTTGTGATATTTTGCTATCTTATATGCTTTTTTATTTTCTAAAATTACTGCCCTTTGCGCCTGGTCTAATAAGTTTCTCCATATTTTCATAAATGAATATCAAAAAATAAAAAATTTCTTTTTTCCATGTTTTAATTAAATTGTTTCTTATAGAGCCCCCTTTTAAGTTATCTTAGAGTTCCTCTTTTACTGTGGTTACCGCAAAATTGTTAGTGTTCACTTGTAAATAAAAAATAAAAAACTGAAAAAATTGGATTTGAATTTTGAAAAGAATATATCACTATTATATTTTTAAAAAAATATTATATTTATCTCTCTCCTAATATCCGAAGTGCTGGATAACTGTATTTTATACTTTATCCAGTAGCATATGTCCCTGAAACGAAGACAGAAGAAATATATTTAGTTAAAAAGGTATTTAGATTCTTCAAAATCATATAATATAAAACCTATTTCATTATTTCATTATAGATCTTCACAATCATTATTTTATGAAGAGACAAGACTGTTCGATGATGATAGCGAACTGGAAAAATTATTTTGGAATGCCGGATGGACACCAACTTCCCAGTGTACCCATTCTCACCTCTTGTATTCTTTTCTTTATTTTTTTTTCCTAAATTTATCTTTAAGGTTTAAATATGTCGATACATGTCTTCAGGACGGTGAACCTTCAGTGGTATTTAGGTCAGTCAAATGTCTTGGTCGGTTAGGGGTCTTGGTCGGTTAGGTATCTTAGTTTCTGTTATCAAATGACCGGGCTCGAGTACGATGACCGTACTCTGAAACCTAAGTTAGTTCGTCCGAGCAAAGAGTATGGGATTAATCAAAAAAGAAGTGGTCCTTTGGCCATACCTGAGGTGAATATTTATAGGCTGTGGTATGGGCCTTGATCCATCTGAGTTGCCTTTGAGCCTTTTAATTAGGCCTACAGATTGGACATCTACAAAATACAATTTTGATTCATTGTAAAAATTTTAAATTGATCTATATATTTTCAATTTAAACAATATTTTTTTATATTTAAAAGACCATTAATCTTATTTTCATTTATACAATGATAATATTATAATTAATTAACATACATGATTTTATTGTTATTTACATAAAATGATTATTTGACAAAAAAATAGTGAAATCAAATGGGATGTAAATGATTTTTAAAAAATAACAAATTCACATATGCACATTATTTTTTTTTTTTATAGATAGACAAAAGTATGATGAAATAACTTAATTAAAACTTTTCAAAATATAAAAAGTAATGTTATTAAAATCGAGCTGGACTGGTTGATTGGATCAAAAAATTAGGAACTGGTCCCCTGACCAGTCCAGACCTTCCCAATAAATCAAAAATTCAAGAATCTACCAAAAACCTGATGAACCGGGCTCCATTCGAAAAAATCGAACCATCCAACAGGTTCATTGGTTTTTACAATTTGTTTTTTGGGAGAAAATGGACCAAACAACATCGTTTAAAAAATAAAGGAAACGACATCGTCTAGGTGAGACAGCTTAGGTTAATCGAGGGAGTTTTGGATTGTTCATGAAGATGCGTTATGCTATTGCGTTGGGGCATTTTGTTGCAGCTTCATCTCTCCCTCACAGGCCACCGCCACTCAACCATTGTCTCTCCTTTACCGGCCACTGCTATTTACAGTTATCAATTCATCGTTGTGTGCTTTGCGGTGTTGATACTATTTTATGGTTTTAGTAAATTCACTCTTCCACTCCATTATCTTTTAGGATCTTCTTCCTTTACATCAATCGGCAGAAGCTAAAATGAAAATATGTTTAAAAAAAATCCGAAGTGTTATTAGCTTTTATAATTCGTTTATTAAAATTGTAGTGCTAAAATGTCTGGTATGATGGAACTTGACAAAATGGATCATTTGCCATGTGTCCTGTCTAGGTGCCTTTTAGTATATACCTATCTAAGCACTTTCATTTGATGTTTAATAAAAACTTTGACAGAACAACAACAAATGCCTTTTAGACTTTAGTGTTTGTTTGCTTGTCTGATGGCATTTTCTTGATCCTTTACTATGCTTGATTTTGTTTAAAATCCTTGGTTGATCTTAGGTAAGATGAATTCCACCAATGTTGATTATGTAATTGACTTTTGTGATGGTGATTTTATGGATGTAATTGAAACTTTGATGTATGATATAATGATTGAAAATTTGAAATTGTGGACTTATTTTAACTTTTAAATTTCATTTTTTAAGTATGTGAATGTTTATTAATAATTTAATTGTTATTTTTATTTGAATTTATTTTTTATTTAAGTTATAATCATTTTATATATATAAATTAATTAAAATATTAAAAAATATATTATTTAACTAAAATATGGTTTTGATTAGACCATTGATTTGTAACCCTCTCTATTTCCATCAATTCAATGACTTTTTAAAACATTAATAAAAAAACAACATTGTTTAAATTAAAAATAAAGAGGTCAAATGAAACTTTTAAAATATTCAAATGATTAAAACTATATTTAAACCATCTTCTAAAAATCCATAATTTATAATAGAATAATCAAATCTAAAATACTATCAATTTTTTATTAAAAAAATTCTATTGAAAATTAATTTATATTATGATACCCATATAACATTTTAATAACTATCTATTTAAATATAATTATTCTGTTATAAAGTTTATTATTGAAGGGACAAAATGAGGGGGTAAGAAAGACACATCTGGCACTTGCTCAGAAAATGACGCCTATCATGGCAGATAATATTTGCAATCTACTATTCTCTTTATTCCACAATCTACCTATATGGCCATTCACCACTTGATAAAGAGGCGAGCCAAAAAGTTGAAGATAAAAAACAGGAGTCAATCTATAGGAAATGTAATTAGATAAACTTTCAAACTCCTTCTTAGGTGACTGCAGAAGCTACCGTAAGTTCTAACATTCATGAAAATATTTCTGAGACTCTTCTTTCCAAAGCTTTCATCCAAGCTGATTACCTAACCTCCGTTAGCAGAAATAACTAGAATCCAGTTTCATCTGTTTCCAGAAAAAAATAAACTTGCAACTCAGATACAACTACCACAGGAAAACAAAAATCCATTTATAGTGGCAGAAAGACCAAGCAGTTCCCACGTTGATATTTTGTGTATAAGGTAAAAGACAAAATCTTAAATGCATTTTTTTTATGTATTCGCTATCAAGTTCTTCCATCAATTATAACGTGTGGACCCTTTTTTAAGGAGTCAAGGATGTGGTGCTGAGTTGAAAAAGATGTCTACGTGTTATGTTTGTATTAAAGAGCCTGATAAAAAATAACCTAAAAAACTGAATGTAAGTTTTGTCGCAAGGTAAAACGCCCAAAATCCTAGGCAAAACCCAACTAGGTAATTATCAGCTGCCCAGTTCAGCACTTATTCTAGAGATCATCACATCAGCTGGAGCTAACATCAACACCTTTTTGCTTCAGATATTCCTTGGCCTCGACAATGTCCTAAAAACAAGCAAAATAAGCAACATTCAGTTGTGACTTGTCACAGGATTTGAAGACCAATAACTATATTTTGATTTTTGAGTGTATCAATGGTTTCAATTTATATGGTAATATAGTCCTGCTGCATTTAATTAGTGGCATTTCGGAGGATAAATGAGAACTCCATAATAACCATAATAATTTATCCACTTTTTTAACAAGGAATTTAGAATGGGGGAAGCAGAAGCATATTCTAGAATTTTTTTTTTCCTTCGACCCACCCATAAGTAAAAGGATCAGTAACAAGATTTAGTGCACATCTGGCGGGGGAAAAGGTAGTTAAATTAAAACACATACTCACTTTGAGTCCATGATTTTAGAAAAAATAGTTTTGCCTTTGGCTTAACTCATCTACTTTCAACAAATTGAAAAGAAGGGCATAAAAGAAGGACCTACAATGATGGATGTAAATTAATCTCTACCAAATATAAACAGAAAATGGTTGCTCTCTCCCACTAACTCAAATTCTCTTTCATTACTTAATAAACTATTTCAAATTCCCTCACCTTTTTTGTTTTTCACTTACATAACTATTCATGAGTAGAAAATCGATTCATATACACACAAAGCCATAATTGTTTTGTCCAAAAATTAGTTCTGAAGAATTCATTATAAAGCCACAACCATCACTTCATCCAAATAAATTAAAACATAACTAAAGGCTTCTGTCAAATGTTATTCCCAATGATTCAGAATGCTTATTTATAAAATTCATATGCTTATAACTTAATTGGGGCAAAAAACATATAATCATTTTTGCAGTTCTATAATTCATTCAAATTTAAATGCACACACATGGTCATGCAAGAGAGAAAGCTCCACATATGCACACATTTACAAACAGATACTTACTTTGGCACAAATGGCACATAAGACGAGCAGAAATATTTGACATAATTATAACATAGCAATATCTTGTCAGCAGATAAAATAATGATAACTACCTGCTGCAACAGGAGGGCTTCTTGAGGACAGGTTGGAAATCGCATGAGACCAACTCCAACCATCAATAAACCATAGCATCCTAAAGATACAACAAAATAGATAGGTAGCTGGGCAGAGAATGGAAACAGTGCATGGTGAGCATTATGCAGGAAAACATTCTGTGAAGATAATAGAGATCAAACACATAAAGGCATGAAAACTCACCAACCACGTATGGCTGCGTGGAACCATAGAAATTTGTAAAAGGCCAACCCATAAAGCAATGATGGCCATTAATAATGTCATAATCTTAACAATATGCTTCATTTATCAATCTGAAATTCACCTTGGCACCTGAATATATTCAAACAAAAAAGAAAAGTGAGAACAAAAAAGAGAGGAGAAAAGTGAAAACACACAACTAGATTATATAAATGCTTGTGTGCGTATATGTCTATATACATAACAATGGCTACTTTCATAAATGCTTCATGATGTAACATAAAGTTTGTGTGTGAGAGAAAGAGAGAGAGTGCGTGCTCAAAAGTTGATGCAATAACTGGCACAATCATGCACCAGAAAATGAGTAAGCAGATCTATGATTTAATTCGCAAGTATTCTATTCCAGACTCAAAATGAAATAAATTCATAAATAATAGAGTAAATCCCTCTTCCCTCCCCCAAAAAATGCCTCAATTACATGACTCTCTCATCTATTATGAAAATATACAAGGGCCTCCCTTGAAAGTTAAAAAAAATACAATTTAACCCAATTTTAAATTTAAATTTAGTTAAATCATTTATATGTCTAAAATACCCCTTAAGAACATTTAAATTTGCCTATTATTGATTAGAAAAAGCTTTTAAAAATTATTCAATGTATTTGAACCTTTAAATTTGCTTATTATTGATTATAAAAAAAACTTTGAAACTTATTCAATGTGTTTTTATTTCTTCTTTTACATCAATATTACTAAGATGGAATAAAAAAATGAATGATTTGAGTTTCACAAGCTTTTTTTTTTTTTTTACAAAGGGTATTTTACACATATAAATGATTTAATCAAGGTTAAATTCAAAATTGGGTTAAGTTGTAGTATTTTTTTAATTTTCAATGGAGGTCCGTATATATTTCATAATAGAAAGGAGGGTCGTATGATTAAGGTGTCTCTCAAGGGAGGGGGAAGTAATTTACTCCT
This sequence comes from Ceratonia siliqua, assembly GCA_034509205.1. Lineage (NCBI taxonomy): Eukaryota > Viridiplantae > Streptophyta > Magnoliopsida > Fabales > Fabaceae > Ceratonia > Ceratonia siliqua. The sequence continues at coordinate 6,067 of JASKGM010073936.1, forward strand.
AGATAATATGCAGCCAAAACAGGAGAAGTTAGATCAGAAAACTCTGAAATTGCAATTAACAATGACAAAATCAATTCCTTCACACATCAAGTGTATGTAAGTTCAATAAAGTTACATCGATTTAGCATTGTGGGGAAAGCCTGAACAACTATTTCACATCCACTACAAAATCAAGTCCAATAGCTACTTAACATTGGTGTTGCCACTTCAGCCCCCTTATGTGAACTGTGCCAATGGATATTCATGTGATAACCAAATAATATCCCATATAAGAATACGAATAAAAGAATAGATAAATAGCAGGTACACAAGAGACATAACTGGTGCAAGTTTGTCAACAGTTTTGACATATCTGTGCATCTTAGATTTTACCATTTCGGTACACCTTTTCAGGAACAAAGAAAATTCAGATCCAAACAATCCAATGATTAAAAAAGGGTACCAATTTTACCAAAACAAAAAAGAGTATCAATCAAACATATCTGGACAGAATCCAAATGCTTATATTCATTAATTTAATAAAATTAAAATTATACAAATTTCACATTGGAATATATTAAAGATCACGATATACAATCCTAATCACCAACAACAATTAAAATTGGCAGGAGAAAAATGTAGGCAATCATCAAAAATTAAACTGAGCAAATGACACTTTTAGTCATAGTCCCCAAAAAATATCTCAATTTTCTGACTCAGGATATTACAATCAACATTATAGTCTTAGGAAGACCAAAACACTAGACAAATTTATCTCTAGAACAAGCAAATCAAGGGGTGAATTCCTAAGATTGACAGTATGCCTTATATAAGCAACCCAAATCATCTATGACCACCAGCAAAAGTTTATCCTATTTGACAATCCTTCCTTACTTCAATCTAAAGCTCCGAACTGAATCTACTAGAAGTAGACTATGTAAGTCTTGAAGAATCCAAATCATCTATGACCACTTAATTTAAGAAAACTCCATGAAACTTATTTCATTGCTTATAATGAATATGATAGTTAAATATAACGTAAATAACTTGGACATTCTCGCAGCATCATTTCGTAGTTTCAAACAGAAATATCCCACCAATTAAATCCACGTTGCTCAATAAATTCAATCACAAATATAAAGTCATCACATACCAAAGGATTTCAAAAACTACCTTCTTAATTTGTTCTGCATCAACAAATAGAAACTGACGAGAGCCAACCAAATTTAAGGGCAAATACCCAGAATAATAGAGAATACTTCACTGTATTAAGGACAGAGTGCACAAAGGCACTGGAAATACACTGAAACAGTTGCCAAAATCACCAATAAAACAGAGATAAGCTTCCCTAACGGAAAAGCAAGCTGACAACAGCAACAAAGAAAGAAATACACAAGAAGAACCCTACTCCTAGCAGAAACTAGGCCAAACCAGGAATGTGGGATGCTGGCCTCCCCTCACAGCACAATAACCATGTTTTCGATGCCCCTGCTCTGCCTATACAGATTGCTTTTAACCTCCTTTTCCCTCCCTCATGCTGCATGGTAGTTGCTTTTCTTTTTCCACTTCCTGATCATACGGGTTGGTGGCCACATATGGATGGTGGTCAATTTCAGATTTACCCTCGTGCTTTCTAAAATATGTCTTAAGTGACCGGGGTCTATCAGAACCCAATTTCACATTCAAAATAGAGTTTCTTAAAATTCAGGAGCAGAGTACATAACAAAAAGACCACATCTTAAATTAAAAACAAAGATCCCAAACACAACAACTCATTGAGGTTAACATAATGCTCATAGCCTTAATACTAGCTAGCAACCAGTATATCAAGAAATTCCAAATTCCAACTGATACTTCCTGGAAATCACCCAAAATAAAAATGAAAGCCACCCTTCAGAAAAAAAAAAAAATGACAGACTACTATCTTCTTTTCACAACCCGTAGATAATCACCAATCTCTGAGCCTCAATTTTTTTTCCTCTTTATTAGCTTCCTCAGTATATGCATAAGTGAAGCACACAGACAGAACAACCACCCAACAATAGCAAAATTGCTACAAGAATTGATCTTACCCAACAATTAGTTAGATGTATCGGTTTCACTAGAAAAACACAATAGCAAATTCCGATATTCCAAGGTTTCGGTGAAAACAAAAGAAAACAACTATGCTTCAGAGTAAAACGCTAAAAAAAAACTACCTTTTGATGAAAAATCGAGTCAGCACCACTATTCAGATGATAGAGGGAAATCTTGGAAGAGGGGAATCGTTGAAGATCTCTGGAAATGAGGGTGTTGCAGCTTATTGCGTGCCCTAACTGGGTTTAGAAGACGATTTCTTCCGAGTAGGGTCCTGAGGATTAATTTTGATTAATTAATAAAGTATTAATTTTAAAATTGTAATTAAAAAATTAATAATTACCATTTATTTAATAAATAATAAAGGTTAAAACTCACATTTCTGGTCCCTTAATTTTGATTAACGGATTTCAATTTTGTCATTAAAAAATAATAAAGGTCAAAAAATCATGTAATATTTTTCTTACCTCAAACATCACTATTTAATTAATTATGAATTAATCCTTATGTGTATTTAATGAGCTCAATTTTTTTAACACAACAAATTAAGTGTATATTTGAAAGGAAAAGGATTATGAAAAAATTATATGATTTTTTTAACTTAAATGACAATTTAAAAAAATTAAGATAAAATTGAGAACTAAGGTAAAATTAGAAGACAAAAAGTGAGTTGTAGCCAATAATAAATTAATTTATAATTAACCATATTTTGTATATATATTATATAAGATAAAACATTTAAAAAATAATAATACAAATAATAAAATTTTATTGAATATCTCTTCACTATTTTTTATTTCACTATCTTTATATATCTAAGTAATTTTTAAAAAAAATTATTATAAAGCCTCCTAAACACATATTTGTATATCTAATTGATTTTTAAAAAGTAATTATCGAAAGTATAGATAACCATAATAAAATGGGAAGGCGAAAGGGATGACTTTTCTTTTTCTTTTTGGAGCAGTTTTTTTAAAAAAAAAAAACTGAAAATTTTAACACTATAAAACATTTAAGATCTTTTAAAATTATTTATGTTACTTATAATTTCAAAATATGACAAGTAATGTTTCATTTAAAATATTATAAATCTATGACTTTTAATTAAAATTGTAATTATTTATATTTTTACATTAACGAAAATTGTATCAGGCATATATTGAATTAAATTTCACTAAAGTCTTTAATTTAATTCAGCATATGTTTTAACTTCTCAATAATGAAATAAATTATACGATGTTGATTGTTAAAATTAAAATTACATTAAATAATTTAAAAATAATTGAAATAAATTTTTAACAATGAATGCTCTTTACTGTCACGTCCCATTTTAGGACACCCGTGACTGCCGTAGGGAATTACTCTTCAGGTAATTATCTATCAGCTTAAAATACTAATGTAAATAATATTATTTATAATCATCTTTAATGAATAATAAAATTTAAATACACTTTCATAACAATCTTCTAAGTCAATTATTTTATTAAAAATTTCGATAGAGTTTCTCCTGAAATATGAACTATACCAGGATACAAATCTGTGAAAAAAAAAATAAAGGTGGACAGGCCCACCATCAATCAGAAGTCTCAGTGGCTTAGCAGAAAATAATGAATGGTCCATCATAAATTGTATATCAAATTTACACATAATTATGCAATTATAATTACAGACCATGAAAATAAACTCAAATGCAATTAAATCATATCCAACATCTGTCCAAAATTCCTTAAGTATACTCCAATACTATTACTCAGGGTAATGCCTACCAATTCAGTCAGTAGGTCAAAGGGTACAGGCAGAGCTGAAGGAAAATCACCAGTGACCTTATCTGAAAATGTTAAAATTGAGGGGTAAGCCCACCAACTCAATGAATGGAAATTAGACTTACCAATTGATACTTAATACATGAACTCTCGGATATAAAGTGCATTACCGCTAAAATAATATAAAACCTCATTTCAGTACATTTTCAACATAATAAGCACCTAATGCACCTTACATTTAGGAAAAGAAAATAACTTTCATTTCATAATCATATTACCATAATATTTGACAATATGAATTTGAAGAGTATGACTAGAAATACTGCAATAATATTATAAATTCCTAGGATCCATAACAAATTCTAGGGGAGAACCTAAACTGAGAAAACAATATTCCCACTTCAGAAGATAAAACTCAATTGGAGGGTAACACGATCCTCACCGAAAGGAAAATGCTAAATTTCTTGTTCTCTTCCAGAGCATTTTTATCCGGAGGAACCATTCATAATAAAACTTAATCTTCTGTCAAGAACTACCCTCATTGACAGAAGTACCATTTATCAGGAACCGCTCTCAACTAATAAAGGTTGTGACCTAGGTGCACTAGTGGTTCTACCACCACTCTACTACGAATCTCAGAACATAGTTCTAAATTACTTTTATAATTCTCATATCATTCATACTTTCACAATATCAATATTCAGATAATTTTCATACTGTGGAACATGATAATAAATTTCACATATATCACTTTCCTTAAAATTATTCTAAATCATACTCAAATAAAATAATTAAATCACGAGTTAAAATTTAATAATTCAGGCATCAATAGGTAAGTAAGAATCCACTCACTTGCTAAATTTGGAGACTTAGTAGTCAAGCTCCAAATATTTCTACTTTAAGACTGAGTTGGTTCCAACGTGTTGATTTTAGATAAGCCTATATGCAACCATATACGCATAGTCCATCAGTATACTAAATCTATCGCTACTTTTCTATTTTAACTCTAATAACTAGAAAAAGACTTGACTTGTATAACTATGATTTTATTTGAGTCCAACCATGCTTGAATAAGAATCATACTATAGTTTAACTTTTGGATTCACAACCATTAAAAGGTGTTTGAGTTTCATGTGTATATATATATGGAGTGAAATATTCGCCATTTCACAATTTAACTACTCAACATGAATTCAAGTAGTGATTTATAGTAATCTTCAACCACCACCGTGATAGTAGTCTAAGGAGCAAGGTATGAAATTAACATAGTTTTCTCTTTGGCATTTTATCAAACAATTGGTGTGCATCCAGAATTTAAGTCTAAATAACCAATAATAATTCATGAATTTGAGAAAGGGAGGAAGAAATGGAAACCCCAATTTACTTAATTCTACATAAACATTATAATGGCTTACCTATCAGGAGAATAGCATTGAAAGAATTGGCTCCTCTCTCTCACGGTTACACGAAGCTACAAGGAGGGAAATTGCTTGTCAAATTTGGAAAATTTCTCTTGATCAGAAATCAAGTTTTTAAAATTGCCATGCCTCTTCATTTTGATTGTTTTCAGCAGAAGGATGGAGAAAAAACTCACTTACCCCTGAAGGAATGGGGTTGGACCCTTCATCCTTGCCTAAAGCGAAGCTATGGTGTGTCTTCTACGGCCACTCCACAGTGGCTGGAACGGTGGTCGACTAGGGCTGAGTTGATCGCCGGTGACTGGGCAACGGATGGCCGGCGATAGTGAAACCAAACGGAGCAGTTGGAAGCGCGAGGGAAGGGAAGTTTCATGCAGGTGTGCCGCACAGGGGGGAATGAGGAGAGAATGGAAAAGAAATTGGGAAATTTAGCTTTTAAGTGGAGAGGAGGGCTTTTTTTGCAAATATATGAAGTTAAATTTGTAATTTAGTCATTGCACTTTAGGTTATTTATATTGAGACCCCCACACAGACTTTTTTTTTTTTGTGTGGTTTCTATTTAAAAATTTAGGACATTACATTCACTCAATGGAATTATTCAATTAACAATAAAATATTTATTCTCACAATTAAATTCTCAGTCACATTACATTAAATTTTATTGTAATTTTGTGTATCAAAGAATGACCATTTAGTTAGTGAAATTATTTAATCAATGCCTGAATCTCTATTCAGATTAGAAATTAATCATGAGTCTTTTTTTTTTTTTTTTAAGTTAGATGCCCACTTACTTGTGGGTGGGTTTTATTGTCTCCATTAATTGTTAATATAATTTCCATAATTTTTAGTTACTTAGGAATGAAATTGTAGTAAAATTAATTATTGATTTAAGGGTAATATTATAGTACAGCCCCATTTTGGGGGATATAGCTTAGTTTTGGTATCTTTATTTTTTATTTTTGTTATTTTTTAGAATTAATTATTTTCTATCTCATATATTTTTTTGAGAATTTTTTGAAATGTTTTAAAATGTTTTTTTTTTAATTTTTTACATTTTCTTACACTATTCATTCATAAGAAAAAAATTTAAAATTTTTTTAAGAAAATATATGACATAAAAAATAATTAACTAATTCTAAAAATTAAAAAAATGAGAAATGAGATGTCCATGCTTGATTTAATTAGGCTTTTAGTCTTTATATAGTTCCACAATGTTTTCAAGTATGTCCTTATAATTTTTTTTAATTAGGTTGCTACACTTTCACCCCTTTCACCTAGTCACTTTCTACTCTTTGTCCTCGCTCTCCTTTCTCTTCCTGTCCCATCCTCATTCCCTATGAGGACTCGAATTTGCGTGGATTTGCGAGGACTTCAAATGCGAAAATAAAAAATAAAATATATGTAAATTTTAAAAAAAATAATGACAAAATTAAAGGTTAAGGTTTTAGTTAATATGTGCTAGTTATATAATTAAAAAAATTAATAAAATAATAATAATAACTGTATGGTAAAAATAAAAGAATTAAAGATTTTATCAATTTATTTTTAAGATATTTGTGTCATTTTGCATAATAAATTTTTTTTATTTATATCAAATTTTTTAATTACAAAACTAGCTTATGTTAATTAAAACTCTTAATTTTAACACTTAATTAAACGGTAGGGGATAATTTGACTAAATTGTGATAGCTTAGGATGCAATATATTACAATTAATAAATTAAGGAAGAAATTGCAATAACAACTAAAAATTATGGTAAAAAAGTACAAAATCTCCTAATATTTTTCAATAATAATAAAAATAAGATTATTTAAATAAATTAAAAATATTTTAAAAATTGTCTATATAACAAGACCCCACAAGGTAAGGTGTATGATCCTCGTTTTTGTCTCTAAATCCTTGATGAGAAAAATTTCCATCCATCCCCATCCTTGTAAAGTAAAATTCTTCTATATTTGCACCCTTAAACAAAGTAGTTCGTGCAAGGATCCCTGCCAACTAGGAGTTTTGCTATTTCTAGTTTTGATGGGATCCATTTTATTAGCCCCATTACACTTTTGACAATATTCATAAGATACTAATATCTTGCCTATGTTATATGAGAATATACAAATTCATTTAATCGTAAAAAATCCTGCCACATAGGTAAAGTATCGATACCTAATGAACACCGGCAATCATGAGAAATTCTATTGTACTCATAAAAATACTGATGTCTTTCTTACGTTATAAGATTATTTTTCATAAAATGAATTTCTACGTTCTCGTTCAATGATAAATAACCTTTCTATGTAGGTAGGACATCTTAAAATATAGAAATGGATCCAGTCATTTTCTCTTTAGTTATTTTTTATCATTTTCGATTCATCATGGCCATCCATTTACTTTTGGACAGCCTGTTAAGATTGTTATTATCACTATGTTTTACTGTTTTGTTGTTGTTAGTAGTTTATTCCTAAACTTTAGGGAGTTGCTTACTTACTGTTTAATTAATACCACGTTCATAGGATCTGATAAAACGTGGACAGTTTTTCTTTTAACTTCTAGTTAGTTTTGTAAGGCTATATTATAGCCAAACCATTTTTATTTTTACTGTAGTAGATCTTCCTCCCAATCTCTAAGGTTTTGTCACAACGTGACAGTCGGGAAAATGCACTATCATGATCTTAAGGTTACAAAAGGGAAAAATACAGGAAAAAAAATGGAGTCGCCACCAATTAATTAGAAGGATAATTGGGATCCTTTAAAAACTAAATACTGACCCTTGAAACCAGATGATGCATTCGGAGTCTAATTACGTATGGGGAAGGTGTTAGGCACCCCATAACTTCCACCCCTAAATATGGTTACCCTAAATTGTTTGTGCTTAAATTTGTTGTATTTGAATTACCCCTTTTTTGTTATCGCAATTTAGAGAAAAATAAAGAAGTGAGAGAACCAAACTTGTTTTACTGTGAAAGTGCTTATATACCTCTAAAGGGATCAAGGTCCACGTTGTCACAACGTGACGGATGGGGAAAATACCATCGTCATGTCCTCAAGGCGAAAAAGGGAAAAAATACAGAGATACAAATTGGAGTCGCCACCAATTAATTATAAGGATAATTGGGATCCTTTTAAAGTCTAAAAACTGTCCCTTGGAAACCAGAGGATAGGTTCAGGAGTCTAATTACGTGTGAGGAAGGTGTTAGGCACCCCACAACGTCCACCCCTAAGGATGGTTACCCTAAATTCGTTTGTGCTTAAAATTATTATTATTTAAATTACCCCTTTGTGTTATTTTGATTTAAAGAAAAATAAAGAAGTGAGAAAATTGGACCTGTCTTACTGCGTAAGTGCCTACGTACCCTTTAAAGAATCAAGGTCCACGTAGTTCGAATTAATTTGATTAAAAATTTAATTAAGACAATATAGGAAATTGAGTTTCCACATAGAGTCTAACAAAATGAGGGATTAGTTCCCTACATAGTGTTTGAGAAGATAAGACAATATGGAAAAAAGCAATTCCACATAAAGCCTGACAAAATGGAAGGATAATTCTCCACATAAATGGATTTCCGCATAAAGCTTGACAGAATGGGAGAGTATTTCTCCACATAATGTTTGAGATTTAAAGTAACATTTTTGAAAGTATTGGAGTCAATTTCGAATTATAGGAAGACATTGGGATTTATTTTGAAATTTCAAAAGTATTGGGTGAAATTATAATTTTGGACACTATGGGGTCAAATTGTAATTTTTGAAAGTATAAGGGTCAAATTGCACCTTCTGAAAATACCCAAGCTAAAACTAAATTTAAAAATGTTAATCATTTCTTTCAAAAACTTAGGACGCCCCGGGCCCTCTTTTTTTGAAATCTGAAAGCCTTGGCATAACAAAATTTGGAATTTGCAAAATCTGGGACCCAAAATGGTTAAAAAAATATTGAGGTCAGATTCAAATTTTAAAAAATATCCAAATTTTGGAAAGTATTGTGGTCAATTATGAATTTTCAAAATATTTTATCAAAACTCAAAATCTGAACTGACCTTCAAACCTCCACAAAATATTTAATTAGGCATTTGAACCCCAATTTTTAATGGACCCTCTTTGAAACCCCTTATTCTTTTTTTTTCTTCTTTTTTTTTTTAACTAATTCAAGTGGGTCTTTGAAACCCAAATTAAAATAATCACATTGGGCCTTTGAAACCCAATTCAAAAAAATGAACCCAATGGGCCCTTGAAGCCCTTTAAGCCTGCATTGCATTTTAACTTCCCGAAGTCAAAGAAACTACGCCTGGTGTTATTCCTGACAAGCTCACATCTATCTTTAACATTTCA
>JASKGM010073947.1:0-15621 GCA_034509205.1 Ceratonia siliqua
ACCTTTTATTATTTTCTTTCATGGCCTTAGGCTCTTAGTTTAATATCTTTTTTAATGCAACCACAGTAATTGTGAGTAAGTTTTTGATATAAAAGAAGTTGAGGTCTTCATTTATAGTTACAAATGCCTCCTTGGCTGTTTCTATATGTTTTTGACTTCTTGACTTCTTGTATGAAATTGTATGAGTTATATGCAATAAGTTGTTCTACCTCCTCAACTTATATGGTGTAATTTCCTATTAATTCTCTTCAACTAAGTACTTTTCATATATGGACATGTTTAGAAAATAACAGAAGGTTTAGTCAAAATCATTAAGATAAAAGAATGAAAAATGAATATAAACTTTTTAATTTTAATTTAATTTTTTGGTTGGCCCATCGGGCCACTTCGGGCCTACCCAATGGGCCGTGGGCCACATCGGGCTGGGCTAAAAAAGCCTGGTGTTTTTCGAGCCAATGTTTTGGTAGCCCAACCCTATTATTTTTCAGGCTGGATTGGGCCAGCCCATCGGGTTAGGCCAATTTTGCCAACTCTAATTAAATGCATATTATATTGAAATTATTGCTTTAAGTACTAAAATGAGACTTTTGCATGATTTAACTAATAATGCACTCTACACTTAGGAGTTTATGTATAAATTGATAAGTCTGATTTTCATTCACTGAGTCGGTTGACTCACCCCTCAAAATTTAATATTTTTCAGATTAGATCACTAGTGATTTTTCTTCGGCTCCATCTGCTCCCTTTGAATCCACTGATTGAATTGGTACACACCACTCTGAGTGAAAGTGGAGTATTTTAGTGAATAGTAGACATTGTTGGATAGGTTGATTTATTTTGCATTTCTGAATAAGGGTCTTGGTCTGTAATAATGTTAATTGCATAGTATATACAGTCCATGTTGGATCCCTTGTTATTTTATTTGATTTTCTGATAAAGTCGCTGAGACTTCTGATTGCTGGTGGGCCTGTCCATCTTATTTTTGAACAGCTTGTACCCTGGGATAGTTCATATTTTTAGAGAAACTCTGTCGAAATTTTTATTAAATCATTGACTTAGAAATTTTTATGAAAGTATATCTAACTTTTATTATTAATTTAAAGTTGAGTGTTAATGATATTAATTTCAATGAGTGTTTTAGGCTGGTACATAATTACTTAAAGGGTAATTTCTTATGCCAGTCACGTGCTCTAAAGTGGGGTGTAACAAAAAGGTCTGAATTCAAATCCCAAAATTTGAGAGAGAATTGTAGTATTTTAGTAACTAAGCTATAGATTATGTTTATTTTTTTATAACTTATTTTAAGAAATAATTTTAAAAAATAAATAAAAAAGTTTAGAATACAAATTAAAAAAACAAAAAAAAGGTAAACAAATATGAAAACACACTCGATGATAACCATTCGAGTGTAGAATAAAAATTACCTATAACAAATTAGATTTAAGTTTTTTTAAGAGAATAATATTCACACTCAAATTTATTTAAAAATAGTTTTTAAAGTTATTTTATCTCTCACAATATATTTAATGAATATAATGTATAAATGATATAATGATTTAGAAATAAATCTCTTTATAAATGATTTAGAAATATCATGTACCTCGAATTACTCCATGTTGCATTTTTCATTCAAAAGCTCAAAAAAACAGATCACATGATTCAATTTAAGTGAAAATAATACAATACTATTATACCACCTAAATTATTTTTCAATCAACAAGAGTTTCGTCATACATAAACACATTACATACTTGGACAAATTGACTCCATAAATAGCATATCACCTACCACAACTTTGTCTCTGGTCAATTCTCACCAATTTCACAGATGGACCTTTACACCCCCCGTGTCATGTATACGTGTTGTGTCAGAGGAAATGAAAAGATTTGAACAATTATATTATATTATGGACATTGTTGTCTATTGTCCCAAACTGGGACGGTAAGGACAGCTATTCTTGACTGTAGTTGTGGGTCTCTTAGGGGACCCACAACCACAGTAATATATATTGAGATTGCATCCACTATTTGTTAGGGGACCACAGCTACAGTACATATATTGGAGTTTTCGCCACTCTTTTTTAAAGTGATTGTATGCCTATCACTTCAATATGGGACGGTAAACTAGACATGCCTTTATATTATACTTGTTTGTGTATATTATTATTGATAGAATAAACTTGGATGTTGTTATTTAGATACACGGTAACTATATATACTCTTTTCTCTCATATATTTAAATTTTCTCCAAGCAATGGGGATGAAGGATGAAGGAACAAGTCGTGTAGCACCATCCCAACAGAAATTAAATTAATATTTTATTACCACTAAATTATTAATAATCATGAGAAGATTAGGTCAAAACAATCAAGATATAGAATGAACCCGAACCTAACAAATCATTTAATATTAAGGCTGTTTTTTTATTAAAAAATTATTGTTTAACACCTGAGCGGATTCTTTAATCTCATGTATACCAAATTATTAAATGATATTTTCATTTCAAATTATTTATTATTTAAAATAATAATATAAAATTAAATAAATTATTTTTATTAAAATTAATTAAAAATTTTATTTATTCGATTAAAAATAATAATAAACATAAATAATATTAAAAAAATAAAAATTATTAATATTTTATAATAAAATAAAACTTTTAAAACAATAAATAATTTAAAATAAAAAGAACATTAAATAATATTAACTTTTTTATTTTTTTATAAAAATTTATTATTTAATTATAAAAAACAATTATATATTTTGTTATAACTATAAAAGAATAATAATTTTAATTAATATAAATTATTTTTTATCTTTTTATCTTTTTCATTAAAATATTATTATTTTGTTATAAAAAATTATTTTGTTATAATTATAAAAGTAATTATTTTTATAAATAAATAAATAGTGCTCTCAATCCGGTGTGAGTGAGACACAATTCTCCGTGACACTAACTAATAAATTTTTCAATAAAATATTATTAGTTAATTTTAATGTTTTAAAAAGTTCATATTTTACAAGTGTTAGATCATCTTTTATACTTTCAAATAATTTTATAAAATGACATCACTAAAAGAAATTTCATGAAATATTATTATAAAATAATGTTATTATATTGACCTAAGAATTGGGAGTGGAGAATTTATGATATGGAATTTACTTCAATTTTAAAATTTGAGGAATGAAATTGGTGCTATATGAATTATGAATTCATTAATAAAATATATGATAAATTACCTTTAATTCTTTTAAAATTAATAATATAACACATTAAAATGACATTTAATGTCACACCCTAAATCCCAAATACATGACTAATATAAAAAACCACCATTTCAATAGCATCCTACCATACTGAACACAATATATAATTACAAAAACAAGAAAATGCAGTCATTTAAATAAATAAGAATATTGTTCAAATCAACAGGCTTCTACAACCAGACCGCAAGTAGTTTCATTGAGTTACAAATTCATCATTATAAAATACAACTTGACACGACGCTTGATGTCCCAAACCAAACTTGACTAGAAAATGCAATCTCAATAATAATATTGTTGCTCCATTTGTCTTTCAAAAATCTTGAGAATTTATTTACCAACATTCCTGCAATTTTACTAAAAATAGGGAAATAATACTATACATATAATAACAAACTCATGACTAAAATGTAGGCATAACTTCCATCATCACATTATACACTAATTTAAAAAATATATATTATAAACAACCACTAATTGATTTCATAAAAGTTTATGATCCATTTCAATTATAAACTTAGCCAAATAATAAAATAGATTTAAGATAGTTATTCAAATAAGGAAATCCATACTTTATTTCGGGTATAAAGTGCCGAGTTCCATAAGAGTTCTATGAGAGGACTCAAATTTCCAACTCCAAGACCGTCTTCACCAAAATGGAAGTTGAAATTTCCACCTTCAGGATTCCTCACTCCCTGAAGGAAAACTTACCTAGGATTCTTCACTCACCAGGAAGTGATACGAAATAAATTCCACACTCCTCCTCCTATATTCCTCACTCACCAAAGAGAAGCATCAACCCTCTACCAGGATTCTTCACTCATTAGCAAAGGTTATAACCTAGGTGCGCCTAATAGTTTTACCCTAGACCTATCATAGATCCCAAACTATTTTTAAATCTCCAACTTCAGAACTTTCACTATAATGCTTTAGATCTTCTTTTCACAATAATATATTTCAAGCTTTCCTTCACATAGGCATAAAGATTCTATGATAATCTTTCCAAACCAAACTTCCACAATCTGGTCAATATTTTCCACAAACACGTCAACTTGAATACTTCCTCTTCACAGATTTTATTCTCATCATAAAATACTTCCACACATATCAACAATTACACAAAATAGCACAACAAGAATAATATTCTAGGCATGAAACTTTTTTAGCTCAGATGATTCGAAGCTCACACCAACCATCCAAATACTTAAAATTTATAGAAATAAACATGTTCTTATTTACTTGCATAATTGCAATATGATCCATCTTTCTTTTAAATCCATAATCATCTTCAAATTATCATACTACAAGATGATTCATAAAGTTCAAGGTTCATCCTTCATAACATATTCATACTACATTCTTGCACCAATTCAAATGAAATGGAGATTGATAATAGAAATAGATGTAATTAGCTTGAGATTACCTACCAGCAGAAGATGAAAGAATAATAGTTATAATTGAATAGGAAAGTAAATTACAAATAAATAAGGACAAAGAAGTTTATTAAAAAGATTGGTAAGGAACAATAATTATAACTTTGCAAAGAGACATACCAAACGATAGCCACAAAATAGAATCAAGATAACTAGCAGGGGTCAAAATATGATATATTTAAAGTTAAAGGAAGGTGTAGAAAATGAGAGACTGTAGAAATATTCTACTTAAAACTAACTAAATAATAATAAAACCTACCCCGACTCTATGAAAGTAAATAAAGAGATGAGAGTAGTGCTAAAGAACCACGTAAAATTTCTTAAAACAATTTTATTGAACCAGCCCCAATTCAGAGGTTGAAGAAATGATTTCAATCCAGAAAATTCTCGACTGGATCAGGTTGATAAATTGTCAAATAATAATTTACAAGACCAAGAACAGAATAGTTTCATGCCTCCATGAAAATCCTTAGCACAAGCTAGGTCCCAGCACTCAAGCATCATTAACCTCATACAAACTCAATTTATGCCAAATGGAAAATGAAAACAGCAGCAAAAATGCCATTTAAAATCACATTATCTTCGTCCCAAACATAAATGAACCATAATTATAGAAGATTTTAACAAATGCCTATTCCATTTTGGATGAACGAATGAATCTATTATGACCAAGTGTAACAGATCAATACACTGAGTTTATTCAAAAACTGCATCGTACTCAGAAACTAAGAAAACAAAATCATTCCAAGACAAGAGAGGAATAAAAATCATATATTTTAAAACAGAAGGGAAGTCAGAGAATAAATTACATACTTCTCATAATAGAATGTATTCAAGTACCCAATTCCTCACAAAATCCAAATCAACTTTTTTCTGGGGCTTAATAAGGAATAAACATAGGGGGACACTATGCTACAACCTCCAAGAGGAGGTTGTAACTTAAGAAAATGGTGCCGATTTGTTATGTTTTGTATTTTTTGTCCTATTTTTTTTTTAATTTTTAACATTAATTAAGTATTTTCTATGTCATATATTTTTTTGAGAATTTTTTAGAATTTTTTTACATTTATGTATACTATTCATCTATAATTTTTCTGACACTATTCATGCATAAGTAAAAAATTCAAAAAATAATTAAAAAACATTTTAACAAATTCTCAAAAAAACATATGACATAGCAAATACTTAATTAATATTAAAATGTAAAAAAAATCGAGACAAAAAACAAAAAACATAACAAATCGGCACTACCAAAAATGGGGTGGCATGGGAAGGGAGTAGGGGAAAGGATGTAGGATAGAATTTTCCATAAACATATCACAACAAATTACTTAGAACAACTGGAAATATAACCCATCAAACATTTTTTCCAATACTGAGACTAGGCAAGGGTGAACTACACATCAAAAAGGGTAGAAAGTATAAATAAAACCTAGACCCAAATTGAATATCAAAACAGAGAATCCTCAAAGTTTCTCAACGAACACACAGTAAACAAAACACTACAAAATCTGCCATATCAGGTAAAAAACAAAACAAAAATTTCTAACCAAGCATCAGAAAACAGTACATAATAAAAATCATACTTCCAAATTTTTCATTAGACAGAACAGGGTCTTAGAGATTTGGTAAAAAGGTGTACATAATGAGAACAAAGTTTGAGAGTTACTCATCCAACAAAGAACCCATTCACCTAGATCGAGGTATCATTTGAGACACTGGGTAGAAATCAAAAGAGAAATATGGAGAACCTTCAAAAGGTATGAAGAACACCAACCAATCTGTCAGTTGAGAAAGAATTTCCTGGATAGGCCGAGAGACTGACGTTGTTAGTCTGTGTTCAAATATGCCTTAGATGTTGCAAATAAGAAACTGAAGCTGCACAAGTGTCAAGTTCATTTTAATTGTGTTTGAATAAGTCAAGTATGGTTGAAGGCATAACTGAATATATGTACTATAACTTATCTCCTATTGTTTAGGAATTTTAGCAATATGTTGCTAAACTAGTTGTTCTATCTCTTTAGTTTAAGTTTGTTACAATTTTTTAAATTCATGATCCATATTATTAGGATGTTTTAGTTAGCCTTTCATGTATTTAAATTCAATTTTATTAATGAGAAGTGCGTGAATTTTTACAAAAAAACAAAAATGGTATTAGAGCTTAATTCTTGAGGGACCTATGTGAGTGAAGTTTGCCATATGAGTGTGAATTGAGTGAGTGTTTCAAAATAAACACATTTCTTTCCGATTCATATTACTCAAGTGAACTATAATGGCATCAAAAAATTTCTTTCCTTTACCACCTCCAGTTTTTAGTGGTGAAAATTACCAATCTTAGGCTGTGAAGATGACTACTTATTTGCAAGCCTGGGACCTTTGGAGTGCAGTGTTAGAGGAGCTTGAAATCCCACCATTACCAAACAATCCTATGATGCAGTAGATCAAAATATCATCAAGATCAAACTGAAAAAAAATTTAAAGCTAAGTCTTGTCTATTTTCAGCAGTTTCTGAAAAAAAAAAATTTGTTAGAATAATGAATTTACAAACTGTCTTCCAAATTTGGGACTATCTTAAAGCTGAGTTTCAGGGAAATGCAAGAATAACAAACTTGCGTGTCTTGAATCTTAAAACAGAGTTTGAGTTAAAAAGAATGAAAGACTCATAGACTGTAAAAAATTATGCAGATAGGCTGTCGGAAATTGTCAACAAACTAAAGCTTATTGGAGAAGAAATGCCTGATAGCAGAGTGGTTGAAAAATTGCTTGTGACTCTTCCAGAAAGGTTCAAAGCAAAAAAGGATCTGACAGAGATCACACTACCAGAGCTTCTTAATGCTCTTGAAGCACATGAACAAAGAAGACAAATTAGAGAAGATGTTACCTTGGAGGGAGCCATGCAAGCCAAACTGCAGAATCAGAATTCTGAAAAAGGAAAAAGGAAGAATGGGAAGAAAAACAAAGGAAACAATGGTGAGGAAAATTCTGGAGGTACTGGATATAGCAGCAGTGAAGCAGGCAGAAATACATCCAGCAATTACAAAAAATAAAATTATCCTCCCTATCAACATTGTGGTAAGACCAATCATCCTCATTTTAAATGTTGGAGTAAAATAGTAATACCTTGTCAACATTGTGGCAGGACAAATCATCCTCATTTCAAGCGCTGGTCCAGACTCAATACAAAATGCAGCAAATGCAACCAGTTGGGTCATGTGGATAGAATCTGCAGAAACAAAGGAACTCAACAAGTAAATGAAGCTTAAATAAAGAATCAAGAGGAGGAGGAGCAATTGTTTGTGGCCTCATGCTATGAAACTTTCAGCTAAAGTGAAACTTGGCTTGTGGATAGTGGTTGTACAAACCACATGATAAACAACTCTGAGCTCTTTAAAGAGCTTGACAAATCATTCCATTCCAAAGTCAGAATTGGAAATGAAGTGCACATAACAGCAAAAGGCAAAGGTATTGTTGCAATTGAAACTTTTTCTGGAGTTAAGTTAATTACTAATGTGCTATATGTTCCAGAAATTGATCAAAATTTGCTAAGTTTTGGTCAGTTACTTGAGAAAGGGTTTAAAGTGCACTTTGAGAATAAAAAAAAGTGTAATCAAAGATGCAGAAAGGCGGAATGTATTTTCTGTCAGAATGAAACAAAAGAGCTTCTTACTTGATTTGATGGAGAAAGAGCAGGCTGCATATCAAGCTACTGTGTGCAAGACTGACCTTTGGCACAAAAGGTTAGGACATTATCATCACTCTGCATTACTGTTAATGAAAAAATTTGAGCTAGTGCAAGGCTTGTATCCATTGGAAGAAACCATCTCAAGTTGCAAAGCTTGCAAATTTGGCAAGCAAACAAAGCTGCCATTTCCACAAAAAGATTGGAGGGCTTCAAGAAAGCTTCAATTAGTGCATACTGACATTGGAGGATCTTACAAAATACCATCACTCAAAGGAAGTAAGTGTTATGTTGCTTTTGTTGATGATCTAACCAAAATATGTTGGATATCTTTCCTTAGGTTCAAATATGAGGTAGCTGCTGTATTTTGGAGATTTAAAATCTGGGGAAAAAATCAAAGTGGGTGCAAAATAATGGTATTAAAGTCTAACAATGGAAAGGAATACACATCAAACCAGTTTAACAAATTCTATCAAGAAGCTATAGAATTGAGCATTAATTCATAATTCCCTATACTCCACAACAAAATGGAGTTAAAGAAAGAAAAAAATAGAACTATCATGGAGATGACTCGTTGCTTGTTGCATGAAAAGAATCTTCCAAATATTTTTTGGGCAGAAGTTGAAAATATTACTGTCTTTCTGCAAAATAAACTTCCTACCCGAGCTCTCAATAATCAAACACCTTATGAGGCATGGTTTGGTCATAAACCTTCTTTGTCTAATTTAAAAGTATTCGGTTGCTTGTGTTTTTCTTATGTTCCACAAGTTAAAAGAGATAAATTAGATAAGAAGTTAGAGTCTGGAATTTTTATAGGCTATAGCAGCTCTTCCAAAGCCTATAGAATATTTTAGCCTCAAACAAATAAAATTATTATAAGTATATATGTTATTTTTATGGAAGAAGAGCAATGGGATTGGAAAGAAAATGATGCAAATCAGTTTGGTGAATTAATGCCAAATAAAGAAGATGTTGATGAGCCAGTGAAGAGAACTAAACTACTTTCTGACACCTATACAAGTTGCAATGTTGCAATTCAAGAACCAACAAGTGTTGAAGAAGCAATGCAAGAGCAGAAATGGATTACAGCCATGGAAGAAGAGCTTCGAATGATTAAAAAAAATCAGACTTGGGAGCTTGTTGAAAGACCTCAAAACAGAAAAGTTATTGGAGTAGAATGGGTTTTCAGAACAAAGTTAAATGCTGATGGATCTATAAACAAGCGTAAAGCAAGGCTTGTTGTGAAAGGTTATGCACAAGTTTTTGGTGTGGATTTTTCTGAAATGTTTGCCCCAGTAGCAAAGTTAGACACTATTCGGCTGTTACTAGCAATTGCAGCTCAAAAGGATTGGAAAGTGTTTCAACTTGATGTGAAATCTGCATTTTTAAATGGTTTTCTAGAGGAAAAAATCTATGTTGATTAGCCTGAAGGATTTGTTAATAAGGGACAAGAAGACAAAGTGCTCTTGCTAAAAAAGGCTTTGTATGGCCTCAAACAGGCTCCAAGAGCCTGGTCCAGCCGCTTAGATGATCATTTGTTAAGCTTAGGCTTTGTCAAAAGTCTCAGTGAAGTAACCCTTTATGTGAAAAAGGAAGGTATTGACTTACATTTCAGTCTATGTTGATGATCTGCTAGTCACCGGAAGCGATCAAGAATTCATTAATGCTTTCAAAACTGGGATGCTAAGAAAATTTGAAATGACTGACCTAGGATTAATGTCCTTTTTCCTTGGGTTAGAAGTAAAGCAAAAGAAAAATGAAATTTGTATAAGTTAGCATAAATATGCCAAGGAAATTCTGAAAATGTTTCAGATGGAAAGTTGCAAGCCCATTGAATCACCTATGCAGCCTAAAGTTAAGTTCTTTAAAGTTGATGGTGCTGCTAAGATAAATGAGAATTATTTTAGAAGTTTAATTGGATGTCTAATGTATCTCTTTGCCACTAGACCCGATATTGTGCAGGCTGTAAGCCTTTTATCCAGATTTATGCATTGTGCAAGTGAGATACATATGAAGGCAACAAAACATGTTGTTAGATACATTAAAGGAACTGTTGACTATGATGTCAAGTATGTGAGCTGTCAAAATTTTCAGTTAATGGGTTTTTCTAATAGTGATTGGGTTGGTTCATCAGATGACATGAAGAGTACAACCGGTTACTATTTTAGCCTTGGTCAGGTGTGATAAATTGGTGCTCAAAGAAGCAAGAAATCATTACACAAAGCACTGCTGAAGTTGAGTTTATTGCTGCAACTACAGCAGCAAATCATGCAATATGGCTAAGGAAAACTTTCATGGATCTAAATTTGGTACAATCACAACCAACTCATATTCTAGTTGATAACCAAGCAGCCATATTGATTTCCTTAAACCCAGTATTTCATGGTAAGACAAAGCATTTTAAGGTCAAATTCTATTTTTTAAGGGAGATCCAAAAGGATGGAGAAGTTTCCTTAGTTTACTGCAGAACTGAGGAATTAGTAGTTGACATTTTTACAAAGGCTTTGCCCAATGCCAAGTTTACTGAGTTAAGAGAAAAGTTAGGTGTTTGCAGCATCAAAGACAAGAAGGAGTGTTCAATTATGCCTTAGATGCTGCAAATAAGAAACTGAAGCTGCACAAGTGTCAAGTTCATTTTAATTGTGTTTGAATAAGTCAAGTACAGTTGAAGGCATAACTGAATATATGCACTACAACTTATCTCCTATTGTTTAGGAAGTTTAGCAGTATATTGCTAAACTAGTTGTTCTATCTCTTAAGTTTAAGTTTGTTACAATTTTTTAAATTCATGATCCATATTATTAGAATCTTTTAGTTAGCCTTTCATGTATTTAAGTTCAATTTTATTAATGAGAAGTGTGTGAATTTTTACAAAAAAACAACAGTCTGAAAGAGATCCTAAAATACCAGCTGGGAAATCCTAAAAATCTAGACGTGTGGCTGAAATTTTTCCACATGCAACTTATGTTGTGAAATGTGTGATATTTCAAAAGTGTGACTAATTATTTTGATCTAGTATTTTATTGATATCTTATTAGGTTTTATCTTATCTCATCTTATCTTATTTTATCAGATTATCTTCTCTGATTATTTTGATTTAGAAAATTACAAAATTAAAGACTATTAATTTTCGGTCAATCACAATTTGATCAAAACTGCTATTTTTGAATTTTCTCTCTTATATTTTCCTGCTGGGTTTATTTTTCTTCTTTTGCTGTTCTTTGTTGCCTGGTTATTAAGTGCACAACATTCATACTGTCTATTCTAGTCTAGAAGGGTACCCACTATCACTGCTGCATTTGCACTAAGGGGTGCGGAATAATCCTTTGAGGACAGTGACATACACGCCTCAGACAATTCAGTTTGCTCCATAAAATTTTACAACACCTTAGATATTTTTTGGCCGTGGAAGACTAGAAACTTCTGATAAATGTTCCTAATGAGGGATGGAAGAAATTGCTCAATTGGGAAAGTAATATGGTGGACGTGCCACCACAAAGTATTAAATTTTGTTTTAAAGTACTGTTTCAATAATTCAGAAAACAAAAATGTTTTGAAACGTTTTAAAAATTTTGTAGAAACAAAAGATTTTTTAATAAACGTTTCGAATAAGTTTAAACAATAATTTTTTTTAAAATTTAGAGGATTTTAACATGATAATAATAGTATAGATATATATATAATTAGATAGCATAGTATTGAATAATTACATTTTTATTTAGATAACATTAATATAATTAATCTTCATAAATTTTGACAACATGTGACATATATAAAACTTAATGCAAATTACATACACAATACATAATCAACAATGATAATTAAAAAGTTTGAATCAATTAACAGGAGAATGTCTATGAGGTAAATATCCAAAATATGGATAAAATCTAAGAGAAAATTGATAATGTTTCTCAACATGATCATAATAATCAATTCAACTAATATAAAAGCAGTAAAAATTATCATAATCCCTCTTAAAATTTTCAAAATCTTTGATGTTATATGTTGGAAGACGTCAACCAACCTGTGAGGATGATGAGTACGATGAGCCATATCCAAAAGTAGCTCCATAATTATGTGCAGAGGATTATGAGTCATGCCCAGAATACTGACCAAATGCTGAAGATAATCAATGATAACAAAATCCATAAGACTTATATCCTTCGGTGTTAAGTGAAGAAAAATCAGAAGCCAATTGTTTAATATCTTGCATTTCAACATCGTCATCACCTTATCTATTATAATCAGAAGGCTTATAACCAGGATTTTAATCTTTGGTGCAATGTTAAAATCCTCGTTCTGATGTAAAATTCATATGGCTCCTTTCACCACTCCTATCAGTAGTGGTGACATTTGCACCACCTACTGCACCTCCACTGCCATCACCTGTATCTATATCAGTATTAGTATCATCATCTGATTCCTCATCAACATCAGTAGTAGATGAAAACCCACGATGTGTTGATCCTCTCATCAAATTTTTGAACTCCTCATTAGTATTTATTCTATCTGGTTGAGTAGTTTGTGAATCTGACCATCGATTGGCAAATGTAGCTAAATAACTATTTAGTCTAACATTTCCCGTGTCTTTATCTAATTCATCTAATAAGGCATCACTAGGATCATCTAACCATTCTGAAAGACCATCATCCTCTACAAAAATTGTGGTTAAATCTATTGCTCTGAACTCACCATCTTTTGAATTATGCTCCTTCATAAAATGCTTCAATTTCAATTGCATATTATATTCTGCAAAAACAAGCTTATCTAGTTTATCATAATTCAAACGATTATGCACTTTTGTGTGAATAAGTGCAAATGTGCTCTAATTTCTTTCGCACCCACTAGATGAAGCTGTTTGTGACAATATTCTCATTGCAATTTTTCTCAAATCTGGAGCATCAATATGCATAAGCCATCATTCAACTGCAAAATAAAATTGGTGCACGTTAGTTTGTAATATATTGAAGTTCTTCTATATAGACATAGTATTTTTTTTATGATATAATAAGTCAAACCTAGATATGTTTTATCTCTTCCTGTTATAACTAATTTATCAAAAAATCCATACATAACATCTTGAAATATTTTTATTTACATGAAAAATATAGTGCGAGCAATTATTATAATTCTTATCAAGAACGAAAAAAATAAAGAAAAATATAATAAATACCTCATTTAGTGCATTAGAAGCTTTAGTTAAGTTAGGATCTAATCTAGAAATCACATTCTTAAGCGCTCTCAACAAATCTTCTTGAGATCCAAGATTTTCTAAGTATTGATACGATGGATTCAAGTAATATGCTTTTTTTTTCATGTATGAATAAAGAATAAAATGTCAATTACTATAGTCAAAGATGAAATAAATAAGAATATATTACCAAAATAACATAAATATAAATGTATAGTCAAATATTTCATACCTACCATATGAATGTCACTTATTATTTGTTTATGCCAACGGTAGTCAATGACATCAAGATACTTTTTACATTATTAGGAGCCAATGTAAGAATTGTTGATCTTGCCTTAGACATTATTGTATAAGCATACGGCAATGTGGCTTGTTTTTCTCCATCAACCATCCTTAAAACCTTTGCAGTTGGTGTGTGCATATCCATAATTTTTTTCATATTCTTCCAAAAATTTGGATCTAGCAGGGTGGCATAAACTTATTTTCCAGTTGAATCCTTATTAGCAGAACTCCTAGACCATTCATCTGAAGTTACCATTCTTTGTAACCCATTTTTGTGCTCCATGAGACTTGCAAAAGAAATATAATTTGTTGCAAATCGTGTTTAAGCAGGTCTAATCAAATCTCCTGTACAATAAGTTCTCATTATGTGAAGAACTTTGTAATGGTTGTATATAAAGTTGGTGCACCTTTTAGCATCTTCCAAGATCTTTTGAACTTTTTCAAAATTTGCAAAATCATGCAATATTAGGTCAAGAGAATGAGCAGCACAAGAAGTCTAATACAAGTGTGGTCTCCTCTACATTAATAACTCACCAGCCTTCTTGTATGCAGATGCATAATCTGTAATGATTTGTACAAAATTAGTTTCACCAATCTCTTCAACCAGTTGGTCCATTAAGCTAAAAATATATTTTGCATCCTTTTCTCTTCCAGTTGTATTAATTGACTTGTGAAAAATGATCATCCCATCACAATAGATCAAGAAGTTTATGATTGCCAAACGAGTTATGGATTGCCAACCATCACTCATAATTTTGACACCATATGTTTCCCATTTCTTCTTAAATTCTTCTATATATTCTTTGATCTCCTCCATTTCATCATCAAGGATTGGGCCACCAATTTCATATGGGGTAGAACCTTTCACCCCAACACCCGCACGAGCAATTTCATCAATCATGATATCATAAAAATGACATTGGGCTTTGTTAGGTGGAATGTTTTGATAAATAAAGAATTTACCAATTGCTTACTTGACTGACTTTGCCCACTTTTTGGGATTCCACAAATGGTGTAGCTTTTGTTGATACACATCTCGTTGGTGATATATTGAAGGATCCATTTCTTCCTTGCTTTAACCTTTTCCTTTTCCCTTACCAAAAAATTTGGTTGTAGACTCTTTGACACTTTTACCACGAAAAAAAAAGTTTTTTTCCTTTATTTGATAGTGGTTGAGAATAATTATATTTATCTCCTCTTTCTGCCCTGTGTATATCTTGAATAGATGCCTGTTTTGCATATTCTAACTCCCCTTTCTCTTGAATTGGTATATCATCATTTGAATCTTCAAATGATATTTCTTGAATGCCAGCTCTTCTTCTAGTTCAACCCATTAGATTTTCTCTAATTTCATCTCTTGTAGTAGCTAATTCTTCGCTCTCTTTTTTTTTCCCTTCAAAAGTTCTCTTATTTTATTAAAAATTTCTTGAGGACATTTTTCACATTTTTCAACATTTGAATTACCTCCAACTAGGTGTTGCTTCAATCGAGTCACGCCAACACCCTTCATTATTTTGTGACAAAAATTGATTATATATGTTGTCTATTTCCACCAACAATTTCCCCATAAGTCCAACCAATATACGTTTTTCTCTTTCTTTTGTCTTTTGAATCTTCCGTTATTAATGTTGCTTTTTCCCTTACATTAACTCATATCTATATCCATAAAATGATAACAAAAATATGTAAATAGAAAAAAAAAAACTAAACTCTATATCCTAATATCATCAACTATTTTTTTGTTTAAAAAAATAATTCTATCTATAACAT
>JASKGM010073958.1:0-15621 GCA_034509205.1 Ceratonia siliqua
GAAAGGTTAATCCATCCACTTGTTTTAATTAATACCTTGCTCATTTAAATTACATGTGTTATTAGAGTTAGTGAGCTATAATGTCTTTCTATAAGAATTTATTGCTTTAGTGTTTTTTAAAGGCTAAACAAGCTATAGATTTAGCAAATCTAGACATTAGTGGCTTCATTGCTAAAATTCTGACAAGCAAGAGGAATTATCTCTTATATATACCTATTCCTAAAGTGTTTTGGTGTTATAGAAGGAATATTCTTGTTAAAGTAGTTTGGTGGCAGGTTCTTGATTGCTTTCATTCTTTTTCCTTTGACTCCATCTTCTCAGTAGAATAGTTAATGGCAGATGGTGGACATGAATTTAGTCTTTTGAGTAGGAAATGCAGGGGGAAGGCTGTTGCTACACCTTCTGCATCAATGCCGAATTTAGTACATCTTGAAATTGGATCTGACACACCTACTGCAGCTGCAGCAACACCGGATACAGCAACTCCGATGCTGTAGGGTCGTCCCATGGCCATACGAGTCCCTTCACCACAACTTTTAATGTTGAGATTGGCAGTAGATTGGCTGACGGTTGCTTGTGTATAAAGCCAGTTGGCAACACAAGGTAAGTACACTTTTAATCATTGGTAAATATTATTTGTCTAACAATTCTAATACTTATTCATATAACAAAGTTAATTTTTCCTTTGTAGCTTTTTACCATGCCTACCGACCGTGAACTATATTCCGGGAATTTATAAATCACATTTTTATGGGGCTTGGAAAAACTTCACCTAAGTTCCAAAGATGTGAATGAGCAATGGTGGAACCAATTTAAGGTATTAAACAAACTTCATGGTTCTTATTCGATTTACTTGATTTTAATTATTACTAACTCTAACTGTATTGTTTCTAATACAAACAGAGTGTACCTAGGGACCAGAGAATAATGATCGAATTTGTAAGATATGGGATAATAAGTGCTCTAACACCATACGATCTGTTTTGGTGTAATCTGAGAAAGATATCAACAAGTTGGGTAAAGATATCAATAAACAGCTTCGGGATATTTGGGACAAAGAAGATTTCAAGGCCTAATCCGAACGGGACAAGAAGAATCGGTGGATGGATAATGGCGTCGTTACCCATCAAGGTGAATCCATGTCCGTATCCGACCATACAAGGAAGATTGTAAGTTTTTATTAACTTACAACTTTAATTAAGTGTATTAATTACTTTTTTATTATTCTAACACTTTAATCCATTGTTTGTAGGCAAAGGAGTTTGGGAGGGAGCCTGACGCTGCTGAAGTCTTTCATTGTATGCAATACAGCGAGTCCAAAGGCTGGGTGAATTCATATGCTGAGAGTACTTATGTAAGTTAATTTTAATATTATTAAATTTTAATATTATAAGTTAATTTATCTTTAATTGTGTTTCAAATTACTTTTCACTAATTATGGTTTAACTCATGTAGAAATCTTTTGAGGATCTCAAAGCCAATACTTAGGAGTTGATAAGTTCTCCCATGGATAACAACCATTTATAGATAGAGGTTGTTAGTGGGAAGAAGAAAGGGGGATTTATGGGTTGGGTTCTCAGGCCAGTGTGGTGCACATGGCTGAATCAAGCCAGATATCATGAGCCAGCTATGATCCTGAAGTGTTGAACGTGGTGAGAGACCTCGAAGAGCGATTCCAGCAGAAGCAGACTCAGTTAGAGGAACTCAAAGACAGATTCCAGCTGAAGTAGTACAGGTTGGAACAGGAACTCAAAGAGAGCTAGTAAAAGCATACCCGAATGAAACAGGAACTACAAATGCTCAAACATCTAATTAATGGCAATGCTCATTTTGTTCCTTCCCCTCCCCATCCCCAATCTCCTATCGCTGATCACATTGATGATGAGAATGATATAAAAGATGATTATTGATTACTAATCCATATACTTCGTTTTGATTAGCTTCCTAATATTGATATTAATCATGTTTACTTAATTTGTTTATGTTGTATATTTAAGTTGTAAGTTAATTAAAAATAAATTGCATAAATTAATAAAAATACAAATATAATATAATATAATAATAATTTTATAAAATTATAATACTAATTTATAATTTATAATTAAAAACAATTTTATTACTTTATTTAATTTCTGACGGCTTAAAAAATTTCTCATTTTCTAACAACCACTTTTAGTCAAAAATTTCTAATAGCCTCATTCGGTCAGAATTTGTGACGACGGCTTCTAACAGCCTAATTTCGTCAAAAATATTTGACGGCCTCATTCAATCAAAAATTTATAACGGCCCCTTTTAAAAGCCTAATTTCATCAAAAATTTGTGATGGCACTTTCTGATAGCCATGTTTTGTCATAACATTTATAATGGTATAAAATCTATCAGAATGTTCGTCTGTGGCACTCATAAATATTGATGGGTTAAAATCAGTCAAAAACGATTTTTCAAATAGATTTTTCCTCTTTTTTGACGGATGTTGTCCATAAGAAAAAACCTATTTTTTTATAGCCAGTAAAAGTCAACTAACTCTCTATATCAAGAATCAAGTAACATAAACACTCTCACAATTTCTCTATATATAGATTATGTCATCTTTATAGGAAATAGTGAGAGCATGATCAAAGAGTTCAAAGAAGATATAATGAAGACGTTCGAGATAATCGACTTGGGTCTCATGCACTACTTCCTTGGCATCAAAATAATTCAAGACAATAATGGGATCTTCATCTCATAAAAAGAAATACACAGAGAATCTTCTAAAGAAATTCAAGTTGGATACATGCAAGGCAGTTACTACTCCTTTGGTAAGTAATGAAAAGCTTCAAAAAGAAGATGGATCCAAGAAAGCAAATGCGTCCCAATACAAAAGTCTCATTGGAAGTCTTTTGTATCTCACAGCTACAAGACTAGATCTCATGTACGTAACTAGTTTACTCTTAAGATTTATGTATAGTCTATGCCAAAAGCATTATGGAGTGGCAAGGCGAATTTTAAGATATCTATAAGGAATGAAAGACTTTGGGATTCAATATAACTTTGCTGAAGATTTAAGGCTACTTGGCTACACAAATAATGATTAGGCATGATCAATTGATTATATGAAGAGTACTTCAGGATATGCATTCCCTAATGGATCATGAGTATTCTCTTGGTCTTCAAAGAAGCAGGAAATGGTTGCTCAGTCATCCACCGAAGCATAATACATTACAGTAGCAAGTGCCACTACCCAGGCAATCTTGTTAAAGAAAATATTTGAAGACAATGGAGAACAATATGAAGGTCCAATAAAAATTTTATGTGATAGTAAATTAGTTATTGCAATTATCAACAATCCAATTCATCATAGCAAGACCAAACATATCGCAATCAAGTATCATTTCATACACGAGGCAACAGCTGAGAAAAGGATAAAGCTCGAGTACTACAATACGGAGGAGCAACTAGCTGACATTCTCCCAAAAGCACTGCCAAGACCATAGTTCGAAATACTATGAAGCATACTCAGAATAACACAAATGAGCATTAAGGAAGAGTGTTGACGGTGATGCCCATTTTTTCTAGAAACATCTCCACTACTTCAAGAAGTTGGTTAGAAGAAGAAAAATCCAGAAAGAATACCTGCAGTAAAGAAAAAGTCTATTAAGGAAAACTTCAACTGTAAAAAAATATTTAGAAGAACTTAGAGATACTAAACCAACTTTGATAAGTCAGACAAGAAGGCTATGGGCCCATTTGGATGGGCTGGAAAAAAAGGCCTTTGATGTTGGTGCTTCAAAAGCAGACATTTTATCATAAGGAGAAACTGTTTTATGTTTGGATACAATAATTGAGAAGTACTTTTAAATCAAAAAATGAGTTTGGATATAAAACTGTAAAAAAACTTTTGATTAATAAAATTACTGAAAATGGCATGCCAAATATATTTTTTGCATAGTGTTTGGATTAAAAAGAACTTATTGTAAGTTTTGAAAATTATATTTTATTAAAAATAAATTGTAAATTCTAAAATAACTTTTTTAGTTAATATTTTTTTATAAATTTCAGAGTTATAATTTAAAAAATTTTTAAATTTGTATTTAACTCTAAATATTTTTTTTTGATAATTACTAAATATGTTGTTGGGTAGATGAGGAAGGTTAGATGAGGAAAGATGAATTGAAAATAGGCTCTCTCTCCCCTCTACCAAGGCTTCCTTTTTTCAGAAGTACAGATTTTTTAACTTTCAAAAAAGCACATAAAACTCATTTTTTTCAAAAGACGAAAGAAAGGCCTCTTTTTTTAGTAGTAGGACTTTTTTTTTGAAAAAAAGAAGACTTTTTCTAGATAAAAATAAATCCAAACGCATCCTATATATAGCCATTTTTCTCCTCTATTTTAGTATAAGAAAACAGAGCATATACTCCAAAAGTTTGTACAAAGCCTTTCTTCTAACTATTCCACTATTACCTTTGATGATGCCTGTATTGAGGTCAGATCGGTCCTCTAGTGTAGGTCAGGTCGGGGGATCGAATCTATCATCTAGTGAGTCATGTACAGTAGTAGTACATGTATGCAAGAGGCCGGATCGGTAATACCTAGACTCTGCTGGTTAAGTTAGTTCGATCTAAGCTACAGTGTAATAAATGTTGAGAGTCAAAAAGTGTATGTACCTATGTGGGAGGCAATTTTTATAAGAAGGTGGAATGACATTCCTGTAATTATAACAACTAAGAAGGAGCATTGTTGTTCTTGTAGCCAATTGGGTCATGGGCGTGTCAACTGGTGATCTACTAGTGTGAGTTATGTACAGCCTTGTTCTAGTATTTTCTCAATTCTTCACCTATCATCCTCTGTAATCAACTACTACCAACTAACTATAATCCTACAATACATACCAAATAACCAATTTCCAAATTTTCCTCACTAACACATCAGGCCAAAGAAAGAAGAAAAGAACTACAAATAAGAAATACGTGGGGTAGGAACTCCAATGATATCATGCAGAATGAAGTGCCTCAATGCATTAGGCGTTTCGTCCCAGGAGAGCAGTTCCCATCTCAGTTCATATTAGCCAATCTATCATCACTTTGATTAGCCTCTCTGAACGAAAAGGCTACTAGTTCTCTCACCACCCACTCTCCTCCATTTTGTTTATGCACCACATAGCACTTGAGTCAAAAAATATTTCTTTTTTCTAGTAATGCTATTTATAAAAATTTCAATTCTATTATTTCGGAGAAAAATAAAATTTTATAGAAAATATTTCTTATAGAATGTTCTAATCTAAAAGTAATTTTATTTTCCATTGTTTAAGTAATATAATATAAAAAAATTTCATTGTTTGGTACATTCTAAAAAAATATTTCTTTTATTTAATATCTAAAGTCATAAATATTAGAATATATGATAATATTGTTCTTAACTATATAAGCTTTCGTTTAAGAATGTTATATCGTTTACCTCTGATGCTTTTGAAAAAGAAATAAAGGTCATAAAAAATCTGGTTAAGTATCATTTTATGATATTCTTATATTGTATTTTAAAAATCATATAGCCTTTTAAGAAGTATCTTATAATATACCTTTTAACCTAATTTGACTATTAATATGGGCTAACTAACCAACTCTATAAAAGAGGTGGAGTGGAAAAATGCCAATAGAGATAGTTTTTAAACCCTTGTGGGCCAGGGTGGGCCCATATGGGATAGGTTTTCTTATTCAAATTTTTATTTTTTTTATTTTGCTATTGGTACTTTTACATTGATAATTATCGTTTTTCTTTGTTTAATTAATGAAATTTTATAGAATTACTCTTGAAAAACATGAAAGCATGCCTATTAGATTTTTTGTCAGAAAATTTATTTTATTTCTTTGCATGAAAAAAATAATTATTCTATAAATTTTGGAGATCAATATTCATTTTTGATATATTATTTGGTCATATTATCTATTTGATTATTAAATTATCAATTTATATTTCATAAAAACGTGTTAAGCCTTTTGTGTGTAGCCAAAAATATTTTAGTGAGATTTTTGAAGATTCCTTATCTTAAATATAAAGAATTTGAGATTAATTTGAACAATTTTATATATGAACTTTAGATATTTATCATATTATTTAGTTAAAAAATAATAATATTATATACTTACATTAAGTAATATATTAAATTTACTTACTATTTATTTATTCACTATAATCTTAAAGATATAAATTCAAGTTGTAGATAATAAAAATTAACTAAATAAAGGTATATAAAAAAAAAGGGCCCACCTGTTGGGAGCCCAAAGGGTGGGGGCTTGCTAAAATAGCATACCCATTTTAGGTTGGCTCTACCTCGAGC
This sequence comes from Ceratonia siliqua, assembly GCA_034509205.1. NCBI lineage: Eukaryota > Viridiplantae > Streptophyta > Magnoliopsida > Fabales > Fabaceae > Ceratonia > Ceratonia siliqua. Next base: position 6,317 of record JASKGM010073958.1, read on the forward strand.
TGGCTCACCCTTCCCAATTCCCTTAAAGATTGGTTTGGTTGACCCAATTTAACACCTCTAATTATTATACTATAAAAGTATCTTTGAGAGCCAAGCATCAACTTATATATATTAAATTCTTCCTTGAACAATATTAAAGATGCATTTCATATCATGGTATATTTAAAATAATAAATTATTCCTAAGTACTAGTCTTAAAATTGGAACATAAAATATCAAAACAAAGAGTGTATCTTTCACCATTAGGTTAATCCCATAGAATTTTACAAAAAATTTAATTTAATAAAAATAAATTTCATCCAATTTATTGAAATAAAAAATATATGTTTTTTTATTTTTTATTTTTTTATTTTAAATAAATATATAACTTAATTTAATAAAATTAAAATGTTGTGTTTCAAAATATAATAGTAATAAAATGCTCTTATTTTCAAGAGGCATGGCAACTATCATACAAACCGCAGGGAACGCGAAAATTGGAAGATGCTTTCCTCTTTTGTATAGCAAAAATGCGTGGCATTTAATAATGACAAATATATTTTATCCAAAATAAATATTAATATAACATTTTCCTCCGCTGATTTTTTTTTTGAAATAAACACTAAAAGGTTAAATAATTTTTTTTAAATTATTATTTTTGTTAAACAAGCAAACACTTAATTCATATATTTAGAATCATTAGAATTGTGTATGTAAAATTGTGATAAGGATGCGGATATAGCAGAGGAACTAGGCAAGTGATTATTCAAGTTTGGTAATTCAATTTGGTAGTTCATATAATAAATATACGAGTTTAAGTTTAATCAAAAATTTATTTATTATATAAGTTGAATTTAAAATTTTATTACTTAACTTAGCTTGCTTACTAAAATTTCGGTTAAAAATAAAAAATATTATTTATAAATTTTCATAATATCATGATATAAAATAATTTATATTAATAAAATAAGAAAATATATTAAAATATGTAAATAAATAAATTTAAGTTCTAACTTAATTTATTTAATTTTAACTTATTTATAATTTGAAATAAATATATCTTAACGTTAAAAGAATTTAATGAGCCAGATCACACTACTTGTTTATTAAGTGAGTCAAATTTAAAAAAAATTTAAAACATATTTATTAAACAAGCTAAACTTAAGAAATTTTGCTTACTAATAAGTTGAACCCAAATTAAATAGTATTCGGGTCGATTTAGCTTACTTACTGCCAACATTTCCCATTTCAAAACATCTTTCTCTTGAGTATATTCAAGGTTTATCAGGCGGGATGGCTCACCATTTTGGGACTGAAAAATTCCAGTCCAACCCACCCCTTGGTGGGTTTAGGGCGAAGCGGATCAACCCTCCAAAAAAAAACTTACTTAGATAAACATGTCAAAAAGGCAATAGACTAATAGATACACTCAATCACACAATGAAACAAGCTGAGGAAACTTCCCTTGGAAAGGCTATACGATAAGAACATGGCCTAACTCACCAAAAACTAGTCCTGTAGTAAGGGCTGCCACACCCTTATATAAGGACCTTTCCATATACCTCGCTAACCGAATTGGGATAAGTCCCAGGGGCCCCTACCAGAATGATGAGAATTAATAAGCACAATCAAAGGATCCATTACATGTTTCATATGGGCCTATTACAAGAGCAAGAGTTAAGAAGATCAAAGACGCACTTAATGGGCTTATTCAAAAGATTTGGGCTAAACAAGCATCTCTCTTTCCTTCTAAAATGAAGCAAAGTATCAACTTAGCCCAAAGGAGAATATAGGCTTAATTAATGTAATCTAAGCGAGAATAGGTCGGGTTATGCTTATTATTATTATGTAGAAGTTGGGTTATGCTTATTATTATGTATTTTTGTTATAATTACAGAGACTGGACCTTAATGTTTTAAGCCTATGTGTTTTTAGGGTTAGTTGTCTTAAGTTTTCTTGTGTTTTGGAAGCCACCTATATAAATGACGTTTTTGGCTTTGTAAAGTTAGATTTGAGACTTGAAAACTTATCAAGAATTTCATTCTTATGGCATTCAATCCTGACTTGTCACTCACCTTTTCATCTATATCTTGAGTGTGGCATCACCTATCCTTCCTATACCTCTTATTTGTGCTTTCTTAAGCATTGGGTCAAGGTTTGATTTAAACAAAAATATGATTTAGAACTTTCTTGGATGTTTTGAAACCTCAATTGAGTGTGGGTCTCAAAGTTTCACTGTGAGGTTCATATCTTTTGGTATCAGAGCTCAGTTCTAATCAGGTTTAGATATCTTCATTTCGTATTCCTTAATGTTTTCATTCATTTTCATTTTGGTAATTTTCTTGTTTTTCCATTCTTGTGTTTTTGTGATTTCTTGTTTCACATTTTATGTTTTTTCTTGCTTTCTTGTCCTTGTTCATTTTTGTTTTCTGTTCATCCTAAATCTGCACACCCCTATATCACATTATGTTCTTATTGGGCGTCCCGTTCTCTTTTTAGGCATCTGCATCCCTAAAATTTGTTGTGTCTCTTTATTTAGTTTGGAAATTTATTTGATTGCAGGTTGGCATTAAAAAAAAAAGAGAAGAAAATTGTTGTGATTGCTCGCCAATTGCAAATTGATATTACCTTGTTCAGTTTAGGGGGAAAAAAAGAGAAAAGAAGAAGAAATAAAAGGGAATGGTTAAAGGTTATGTTGATTCATTGAAAAGTTGTGATTGTTCAACGGACAGTCGTGTTAGTTCAATTCAAAAGTTGTGTTGGTCCACTTGAAAAGTCGTATTGGTTCATATTTTAACTATTTTGTTTTCTTATTGTCTCTTTGTATCCTTCCTTCAATTTCCTTCTTTGAATGCGTAATTCTTAAATTTTTCCTTGATTCTATTTGCTTAGTTCAATAAAGAACTGAAAGAGCGAATTAATAATGGTAAAAGGCAAGGGTGTGTAAGCTCATTAGAAAATATAAAAGCCAAATTGAAGAGTGAAACATAAGTGTGCGTGACATCATTAGAGTGAAACACGTGAGAGAGTGTAGGAGGATTTGTTTTGTTAACATTCTTTTAAGGATTATAAACATGTCAAGAGACTAAGAAATGGAGAACCAAGTGTTCATGCTTAAAGCCATGCAACAACTATTTGACCACATGAATGTGGTATTTGAGGAAATCTGTGATAAATTGGATAGGCAAGACACTACCATAGCTGACTTACAAAGAAGATAGCAACCAATAACTTCTAATGTAAGTAGGCATCATAGGTGCGCTACCATGAATGAAGATGATGACGATGGCTTAGATGATTATGAAAACCAAACCCCCATTGTCAAGCATGATAAAGGTGAAAGAAGAGCTAGACATGTAGATCATGACTTGGGAAGCATTAAACTAAAAAATGCTTCTATGCACTAGTCTTTGACTGCCATAATTACTTTGAAGGAAAAAAGGTAAAATTGGCCGCCATTAAATTTACTAATTATTCTATTATTTGGTGGGATCAACTTGTTTTAAGTAGGAGAAGAGATTATGAGAGGCCAGTTGAATCATGGGATAAGATGAAGCCATCATGAGAAAGAGATTTGTTCCTAACCACTATCATAGGTACTTGTACCATAAATTGCAAAGTATTACTCAAGGTTCCAAGAGCATTGGAATACTACCATAAAGAAATAGAGATAGCCATGATTCGAGCCAATGTTGAGGAGCATTGATAAGCTACTATGGCTAAATTCTTACATGGTTTGAATCAAGATATTGCTAACATTGTTGAATTGCGGCATTATGTTGAGATTGAAGATATATTACACATGCCCATAAAGGAAGAGCGACAATTGAAAAGGAAAGGCTCTACAAAATTCCATTTGAGTTCCTCTTTCTCATGGAAACCAATTTGGAGGAAATATGAAAAGGTTATTTCTAAACCTAAGGCCAAGGTATCCAAGAACCAGAACCATAAAGATGGAAGCAACCAAGGCCAAGGTAAGTATGATTCCCAACACTCTAGAAATAGGGATGTAAATGTTTTAAATACTTGGGAATGGGTCACATTGCATCTCAATGCCTAAATAAGAAAGCGATGATCCTAAGGAATGAAGGTGACATTGAGACCGAGAGAGAATCAGATGATGATTCTATGCTACCTTTAGAGGATGCTAGCGATGGAGTGGGGTATCCTGTTGATGGTGAATTGATGGAGGTAGTTTTAGTAATGTAACTAACACTAGTTTGCTTGAGAAATTGAATTTGCCTACTATGAAGCATATTATACCATACAAGCTGCAATGGTCGAATGATAGTGGAGAAGTTAATGTGAATAAACATGTGATGGTTTCATTATGTATTGGGAGGTACAAGGATGAGGTCCTATGCGATGTAGTTCTTATGCAAGCTGGACATATTCTTTTGGGTGACCTTGGCAATATGATACGCATGTGACATATGATGGTTACTCAAATAGATACTCTTTTGTAATAAATGAAAAACCTATCACTTTTGTACCATTGACCCCTAGACAAGTATACGAGGATCAAGTGAAGATAAAAGAAGAGAGTGATATAAACGAAAGAGTGATTGAGTGGAAAAAGGAAAAGAAAAGTGGAGATGCCGAGAGCAAAAATAGTAAAAAGGCGAGTAGATAGGTAAAAAATAATGAGATTACTCCTAAGAGAAAAGTGAGTGTGTATGCAAAAGAGAACTAGGTTAAGTGAGCTTACTTTTCAAATCAGCCTATGCTTATGCTTTTGTACAAAGAGACTTATATCAGTACTAACGAGTTTAACTTCTCTTTGCCTAGTGTTATTGTAACTCTTTTGCAAGACTTTGAAGATATATTTCCCAATGAAATTCCAAGTGATTTACCATCTATTAGGGGAATTGAGCATCAAATAGACTTTATTCCAAGAGTTACCATTCCTAATAGACTAGCATATAGGAGCAATCCTGAGGAGATAAAGAAGCTTTAGAAACATGTTAAAGAACTCATGGCAAAAGGATATGTGAGGGAGAGCATGAGTTTATGTGTAGTACCGGTTCTATTAGTACCAAAAAATGATGGATCATGGAAGATGTGTGTTGACTGTCGTGCAGTTAATAAAATCGCTGTAAAGTATAGACATCTTATCCCTATGCTAGATGATATGCTTGATGAATTACATGGCTCTTGTGTTCACTACAATTGATCTTAAAAATGGGCATCATTAAATTAGGATGAAAGAAGGCAATGAGCGGAAAACTAGTTTTAAAACAAAATATGATTTATATGAGTAGTTGGTTATGCCGTTAGGGTTAACTAATGCACCTAGTATTTTCATGAGATTGATGAACCATGGTTTACGTGCTTTCATTGGAAAATTTTTGGTTACTTACCATTACCTCATTTACCTAATTTTGCTAAAAATTTTGAGATAGAGTGTGATACTTCAGGTATAGGCATTGGAGTGGTTGTAAATACCTGATTTTATCTAGGTAAATTTTTTAAATTTTTTGAAAAAATGGCAAAAATACAAAAAATTATGAAAATATAATAATTAGAGAAAATGGGTAATATTTGAAAAAAAAAACAAAATATGGGAAAAATAGAAAATAGGATAATTTTGGAAGAAATAAAAGTATAAATCATGAGAATATGAAGTTTGATCTTCATCTATAAAATTAGAAAATTAAAAAAAGGGGTGGCGAAGGAAGAGTAAGTAAAAAAAATGAAAAATTAGAAAGTACACCATACAAAATCCACTTACCTTTCAATTTTGTTCATCTATTTATTTTTATACCCAATCTCCTTACCTCTTCTTCATTTTCAGCCCATTTCTACTTGCCAACCCATTTGTTTTTTTGCTAGCAACTCCTACTTGCAACCCATCCTTTTCAGCCCATTTTCTTTCACCCCAACCCATTTTACCTTTAGCCATTTAATCCCAACTCGATTCAACCCGAAACCCATTCCATTGACCTTGCACTCCCCAAACCTAGAACCCATCTTCTCCTTCCCTTTTGGCAACCTTAGCCGCCACCCCTTCCCTTCTTTTTCCTCTGAAATTTTCTTTCACTTTCTCTCTCTTTCTCTCTTCTCACTCACTTCCTTTCAAGCGTTGCACCGTCTCTTCACTGTAAAGGCTCGACACCACTATCCATGGTTACCCAACCCATCCACGTTTTCCTCGGAGCATCATCAAGCTTCTCGGATGGCCAGCTCATCCAGGGCCTGCTTGTAATCCATCTTTTCTACTACAGTAATGAAGACTATTAGCAGCCATCAGTTTTATCAGGTCTTTATTCACTTCAGAAGATTTGCTCTTATCCCTATCTCCGGCTCACTGCGAGGGGATAAGAATATTTTGTTTGGGGATGACAGATCACCCATTTGATTTGTGGTGTGTCGTCTATAAATAAAGAAGAAAAATCAAAGAGGTGCAGCGGTTGAGGATAGACAAAATTCGCAGCCAGAGAAAGGGGAGCCTTTAGAGAAAAGGAAATTTACAAAGGAAAAAACGATTGTAGCGTAGCTTGAAAAAGAGGTCGAGGCTTTGAACTAGTTGTGTCATTAGAGAAGGTAAGCCCTTTTTTCCTTTGATTGCTGGTTTCATATGACTGGGAGTGAACCTTATTGGTGCTAAATATATTTTCCTTTTGGTTTCAAGTATGAAGCTAACCTATTATCATATGTCTTGTTGTGGTTGTTTATGAATATGGTTTTGTTTCAAGATATGCATATGGTTGGTTATTAATAGGCTTTGCTTTGAGATAGTTCTAAATATGGTTGGGGTTTGCCCCAAATATGAAGCTAGTTTGCTTTAATTTGTTCTATTCCTGCTTTGGGTAGATCCTAATTTGGTTTTTTGTAGCTCAAACCATAGTGGTGGTTAACTTCCTGTAGTATATTTGATTCATATCTAGGTGCTACTGGTTTCAAAATATGATGCTAGACTAGGTTTGAAATTCAACTGGGGTTAAAATGATTTTTTCTATATATCATGGCATGAGATTGGTAAAGTCCTTTGAGCTGAATTCGGGGTAATAAAATTGGGTTCTTTTTATGGTCAAATTGGATTCTAATTCCCATGTACAGCATACTTTGCTGGTATATGAAAATCGGGATACTTTAAAAGGTAACTCCTTTTTTTTTAAATCCCAAGTTTACTCTTAAGCGTTGTATCAGATTCTCTAACTATTATTCCCAGCTAAGATAGGGTTATATTTTATGTTTATGAAATATGGCTTTGGAAGGATGTAAGTTGGATTGAGATCGGTTAAAGTCTACTTTAAGATGTAATTTCACATGGAAATGCTAGATTGTCCTTCTTTGGAAACAACCATAACCCCTTTTCTCTTATGCTCAATCCATATTCTCATGCTCATCTACTGAATAATGTTTTTAGGGTGGATTCTAGTCACTGCTGCTGTTTTGAAACTTTTATTTTGATTAGACCAATGTTGAGGTCAGGGATTGGCCAATTTCTGGCCACTATTTGATACTTTGGATGTACTAAATATCTGTTGTAATTAAATAGTGTTATTTGAGTTAAATAGTGTTGGGACTGACTTTAGTTCATCTCTTCGATGATGTTTGGTGTTTGAAAAAGTAGAATTTGTTCATTTGAACATTTGCTGTTTGGAGTTTGAAGAATCAGGAATTATTCATTTGAAAACATGTTGTTTTTGGCTTTAACAATGATATTGTTCTATTTGAAAAGTGTACGATGGGATTTAAATTTGAATATGATCTGATTGCTTTTGGAAAAGGAGTTTGCTCAAATCTGAATGTGTTTCTTCTAAACCACCAAGTGTTTCTTTCACGTTTTTTGCGAGATGATAGCATGATTCTGTTATGGGTTTTTGAAACCATTGATTGGGAATTTATTTTGCTGCTGATTCCTAGGTGACTTTGAATAAATTTTTGGTTAAAGGTGACTTTTATGTTAGTTGAAGGTGTAAAATCAACTTGTCTTTGTTTTACTCTAGTTGATTACTTTGTAGGTACCAGTTCAAATTCATTTCTATTTTGTTGTGTATTCAATTTACAGTTCAACTGTTTCCTTCACTCTGATTTATTCAATGGATTTTAGTTTTAATTTAAATTGTGGCATGGGTTCATGTGCATTTTTTAGTGTATTTAAACTTGTGGTTTCAAGGAAAACGTAATGCTGATTCGTGGTTTTTTGCTTCTCCTCACTTATTTTATTCTATTTTAAAGTGTGTTTTCAGTGGTATGAGTCATGTTGTTTTAGTTAGTGGATTTTGGTTAAGAATTGTGATACAAAGTCAAGTGTACTCTATTTCAGTTAAGGGAGTTTGGATTGCTCCCCTTCATTTTTTAGTTCAAATATGTTGTTTCAAGAAAGGGGTTAAGTTCAAATATGTTTTTTTCTCTATGTCAAGTTGATTTGATGAATGCAGAGTTACTTTTATTTGGACTCAAAATAATGCTGAATGGTTCAAATCTGTTTGCATCTGTGGGTCAAATGGGATACTGATTTTCATCTTAAAAGAAAGAAAGGAAAAAACAAATCTGATTCATTAAGAAAAGAGAATTAAGTTGATGTTGGGGTGTGTTTTGCATCTTTAGTTTAATTTGGTTTATGGTTCGAACATAATGTAGACTTGCACCTTATAACAATGGTTTGAATATGATTCTATAACTCTGTTTAGGCTTGAATTTTGTTGGTGTAACTCTATTTTAGTTTGCTTCTTGATGTGCAAATTTAAAATGCTTGCAAGTGCACAAATCACTAATAGTCTAATGATAAGTTTATTCCGAGGTCGATCTCTCAAGGAATTGTAGTGGTCTAAATTTTTAATTATTTTCTTTTAAAAAATTAAATTTACCAAATACTAAAAATAAAACAAAACAAAATTAAAATAAAATAAATTGAACAAAATGAAATCCTAAACACTCTAATTAAATTATTACGAAGGTTCAAAATTAATTAATTCAATAAACTAAAATAATGCAAAATAGTAACTTAAACTAAATTAAATTCTATGAAAATTAATGGGATTTAGCTAACTAACCAATCATGTATTGAAATATTAAGTGGATTAAACTAAAATTCTTAAGTCGGGATTATTAATTTTTTTCACTAAAGCTAGAGAACCCGGATGATCACGAATAGTCTTCACTTACAATTAACTAATTAATTTCTTTGATCCAGATAATTATTTAATTAATTGAATTTAGCACAAAGAAAAATTACACGACCATCTAAATTATATCAAACCAATGAATTTAATTTAAACTCTTGTTTAAGAGAGCTTAATTACATGCAGATGATGTGTCTAACACCTAATTCTTAGATCCCAATTTTAATCATAAATTAGAGATGATCACTCCACAAT
>JASKGM010073969.1:0-15618 GCA_034509205.1 Ceratonia siliqua
CACATAATTAATATAATGACAACAATACCCTTCGTAATACAATATATCCCTAAAGTGCCCTTACACTACATTAACAATTGGCAACTTCTATTTTAACATAACATGGACTTATTAATCAATTTTTTTATGTGGACCTTTCACTTTACCTACTTTCCAATAAAAAAGACGAAATCAATCCTTTTGTTGAGTGATTAATTTGTCTTAACAAATAACAACAGTTTTTCTATTAATGATTTTTTTCTTTTTGCTCATACAATTTTTTTTGGTAACATTGTAGTCATTGAGAGAAGAGAATCAATAGAAAGAAGAGAAGAGAAATGTAAATGGGATCACTGAGATGACTTGTCAGGTTCCCTATGTGTCTATTTATAATTGAGAAACTAGGTCAAGAACAGCAATTGCAAGCCCAGCACACTACGGTTAAGCATACCCATATCTCTTAACCTAGCCGTCAAGCTTTCTAACATTAAGCTCTCTAACACCCCCCTCAAGCTGCAGATGTATATTAGACATGCCTAGCTTGTTACAAATGTACCCAATTCTATTACCATGGAGAGCTTTAGTAAAGATATCTGCTACTTGCTCTTGTTAAGACCCACATAGCCAAAATGATAAAAACACCAACAGAAACTGCCGAACAGTAGGACTAGGTGAATGAAAAATGATTCTGGTGGTATTCAAAAGATGGAAAAGTACAGAAAAGGGTGGTGAGTATTTGAAAGACTCACCTCTCTCCCAAAACCAGCCAAAACACAACCTAATCAGCCCCTAGGGCTCAGCCCTTAAAATAAAAGACATGAAATAGCATAAATAAATTCCCAACCACCAACTACCCAGCTTAAACAAACAAAATAACATAATCACTTAAGCTTACAGCTCAGCAAATAAATTATAAAGACAGAAAACTAAGATAAAACTTAAGTACTCCTTTCCTTCCTCGCTTCCCACGTCTAGCATAAGTGAATCTTATGGAAGGCTTATGAATACTCCTTTCCACAAGCTTCATGTTGTCCTCAAGGTGAAATTTAGGAAATTGGAGGCGTATCATATCAAATGGTTCCCATGTAGCTTCAGTAGGAGGAGACCTTGCCATTTCATCAAAACTTCAAGTGTGCTCGTGGACTTGTTGGGATGGGGCCTGATATCCAAGATGGTCTCGGGTTGAACTATCATCTCCCAATTTGTAGATAATTGCGGAGGCAACTGCTGGGCTAGTTGATTGATCCCCACTACCTTGTGAAGTTGAGATACATGAAAAACAGAATGAGTTGTAGGAGAATCCGGAAGTTGAAGTTTGTAAGCCACAGCCCCTATGCGTTGCAAAATTTTATAAGAGCCAAAGAATCTAGGAGCAAGCTTTTCATTACGCCTCTTAGCAATAGTTCTTTGGCGATACGGCCTCAACTTGAGGAAAACTAACTCACCCACATCATAGTTAACATTTCGCCGTCTGCCATCCGCCACTTCTTTCATCTTTTGTTGTGTCCTTAACATGTGAAATTTGAGATCATCCAAAACAGCATCTTGCTCCTCCAAAAGCTGGTCCACCGAATTCACCACAGTTGTCCCAACACCATAACAATAAGTGGAGGAGGATCCCAGCCATAGACTAACCGGAAAGGTGTGGATTGAGTAGTGGTGTAAAAAGAGGAATTATAGCAATACTCCGCCTAAGCCAGCCACTTAAACCATTGAGATGGTTTACCTGTGATAAAACAACAAAGATAATTCTCAATACATCGGTTAACAACCATCGGTTTAAGGGTGGTAAGCGGTGCTTCGCTTTAAAACCGTTCTTTGCTGCTTAAATAACTGTCCAAAACAAGCTGAGAAAATTTTTATCATGTTTTGAAATAATGGACTAAGGTACACCATGCAACCGAACAATTTCAAGAATAAAAATTCCAGCAACCACTTGAGCAATAAAGCGATAATGAAGTGCAAGGAAATAAGCATACTTACTAAGACAATCCACCACTACGAAAATGGAATCATACCCCCCTGACTTTGGTAAACCCTTAATAAAATCCATAGTACATCTTCCCAAATCTAATTAAGCATAGGTAAAGGTTGAACAGCCCCACAGGAGACAAAAATGAACACTTACTCCTTTAACACACCTAACTGCGAACAATATAGGTTGTGATGTCTTGTTTCATACCAACCTAGTACCATTGAGTGGAGCGATGCTGATAAGTCTTAAAAACACCAAAGTGACCCCTGTTGGACTGTCATAGAAAGTTTGTAGTAAAATTGTCTTGAAAGGAGACGAACAGGATGCCACAATTCGGCCTTTAAACAAAAGATTCCCTTGATCCATGGAGAAATCAGCTGGGTGATCAGTACCTTACATTATAACTTGTTTAAGCCGAAATAAGTCGGAATCTTGATCTGTTTGCTGCTGTAATTCAGTGATTTCCCAGCGCTCCTGCAAGCTTGATATCTGAAGTTCAAGGGTTGGTGTTAAGCGGGATAAGGTGTCAACAGCCTTATTATCAAGCCCTGGCTGAAAATGGATATCAAAATCATAACCAAGAAGCTTGGACAGCCACTTTTGATGCTCCTCACTAACTAAACGCGGCTCAAGTAAGAATTTTAGACTTTGTTGGTCCGTTCTCACTATGAATTTCCTCCCAATCAAATATGGTCACCATTTTTGAATGGCAAAGACTCTAGCAATAAGCTCTCGCTTATACACTGTTTAAGCCGGGCTCGAGGCGATAAAGTGTGACTATAAAAAGCTATGGGTCTCTTGTTTTGCATAAGAACAGCTCCTAACCCATAACCGGAAGGATCGGTCTCAATGATGAATGGTTAAGAAAAATCTAGAAGAGTGAGCACTGGGGTACACTTCTGCATCGGCATTCCACCCAAAACTATCATTCTTAGGCTGATTAGTCAAGGGCCAAGCTATTTTACTATATCCCTTTACAAATTTCCGGTAGTACCCAATAAGTCCCAAAAACCCCCGAAGCTGCTTCAAATTCACAGGTATAGGCTAATCCAAAATTGCCACAACTTTAGTTCTATCTGCAGCTACCCCCTCTGCTGAAATCACATGCGTGAGATACTCAATCTGCCTTTACTCGAATTCACATTTCTTTTTATTACCAAACAACTCATGATGTCCTAATAAACCCAGAGCATGCCTAAGGTGTTGTTCATGTTCATCCATGGTTGTACTATAAACAAGGATATCATCGAAGAAAACCAACAGAAATCACCGAAGGAAGGGCTTGAACACATCATTCATAAAGGCCTAGAAAGTTGCTGGGGCATTGGTAAGGCGAAAGGCATTACCAGAAATTCATATTGTCCTTTGTGAGTCCAGAAGGCCATCTTTGGGATGTCATCAGTTCTCATCCGAATTTGGTGATATTGGGATTTAAGATCATTTTTTGAAAATAGTGTAGCTCCATGGAGCTCATCAATCACGGGAATTGAAAATTTGTCCGAAATTGTGGCCTTGTTAAGAGCATGGTAATCCATACAAAAACACCAACTCCCATCCTTTTTGCGAACCAAGAGTACTGGACTCAAAAAAGGACTTGTACTGTCTTGTATAATCATAGCTCCAAGCATTTCCCCAAACAGCTTCTCAATCTCATCCTGTTATGCTTGGGGATAACGGGATGGCCTCACATTGATTAGAGTTGTACCATCCTTAAGTATGATGGCATGGTCACAGTTTCTAGTGGGAAGGAGGCCCTCGGGTTTCTGAAATACATCAGCAAAGTCTTGCAATACCTACTGCAATTCCGGTGGACTATCCTCAACAATGTCATTTTGGGCCATTGCTAAGTTTCCCAACTCTACAATAACTCCCTCTCCCTCTTCCTTCAAAGCCTTCATCATTGCTTTTAATGACACCTTTGATTTACATAAAGTGGCATCTCCCTGTAAGGTGATTGGAATCGCTCCAAGTCTGAATTCCATGGTTAAAGTACGCCAATCCACCTGCATTTTCCCCAACGTACCCAACCACTGCATTCCAAGAATTACATCTAAACTACCTAATTCAAGAGGCAAAAAATCTTCAATTATTTCAATATTGTGGAGGGTAAAAGCAACCCTCTTGCAAACTCCCTTCCCCTTCAGCAAGAGCCCTGTTCCCATGGTAACTTTATAGTTATAAAATTGTGGGTGGCCCCATAATCAATAAGCACCACAACCTCTTGTTGCATGATGCTCCCCTTCAACTTCATGGTCTTTGTATTAGTCAATGCCACCATCGAATTTAGTGATAATTCCACTACTCCCTCTACCTCTGCTGGGTCCTCTTCCCTTTCATCAACGAGCTCTTCAATCACATCATCATTAACCACCAATACTTGAAGTTCACGGTTTTTACACCTATGGCCCATCAAATAATTTTCATCACATCGGTAACATAATCCCTTCTCCCTCTTAGCCCTCATTTCCGAGTCAGTAAGCCTTTTAAAAGGAAAATCAGTTTTCGGGTAAAATACCTTCTCTTGAATAGGAATTACTCGGTTCACAGTGGGTGTCAAAGTCCTCAAAACAGAATTATTGCTAATGCTAGTGCCCTTACCTCCTAGTTTATTTAGAAAACTCCAGGGTCTCCTAAGTGTTGCATTCCTCTCCTTTCCCCGTTGAGCTAAATCCATTATTCGGTCAAGACCAATAGGCTGCATCCTTCATACCTCCAATTTAACTTCAGGTTTGAGCCCATTAATGAAATTTCCTTCCAAGATCTGATCTAGAATTTCACTTAATGGGGCAGCCATCAACTCAAACTGTCTCTTATATTCCTGCCCAGTTCCTTCTTTTTTTAAGGCTAAGAATTGCTCACAAAGGGTTCCATCCTGCATTGGCCTGAAGTGTTCCAAGATCAAGCCCCTTAATTCCATCCAACTCGTCATGGGTCTTCTTCCATCCGTCCACTGGAACCAAGCTAGCGCAACTCCATCAAAACTGATAACAGGGCCTTAAGTTTTTCTTGTTCTCCCATTTGGTTATGTTGGAAAAACCTCTTAGCTCTAAAAATCCATCCATCAGGATTGTCTTTGTCAAACATCGGCATTTCTAGGCACTTTGCTCTCCAATCCATGCGACCTTCCCCATCTTTGTAGCTACTACGTTCTTCTTCATCAGACACCACATTAATCTTCTCAACGAGTGGAACTTCATCCCGTGGCCTGGAGCCCGTAATTGTAGCCTCACGCAGCTATAGCACTTGTTCAACCTTACCCAGCATCAACTCAATGCTCTTCTCAATCACAGATATCTTCTGTAAATTCCCTTTTACAGATTTCATATAGCCTAGTAACCGTATCATTCATAGCTTCCATCTGGTCTTCCATGATGCCCCCAAACGTTCCTCAACCTTTTTCCTAGCCGTCCCTTATGGATTCTATATGCTTTAATACCACTATGTTAAGACCCACACAGCCAAAATGATAGAAATACCAACAAAAACTGCCGATCAGTAGGAATAGGTGAATGAAAAATGATTCTGGTGGTATTCAAAAGATTGAACAGTACAGAAAATGGTGGTGAGTATTTGAGAGACTCACATCTCTCCTAAAACCAGCCAAAACACAACCTAACCAGTCCATAGGGCTCGGCCCTTAAAATAAAATAGATGAAACAGCATAAATAAATTCCTAACCACAAACTACAGCAGATATAAATTCCTAGCCACCAACTACCCACCCCAAATAGACAAAGTAACATAATCACTTAAACTTACAGCTCAGGAAATAAATAATAAAGACAGAAAACTAAGATAAAACTTAAGTACTTCCTTCCTTTCTCTGCTTCCCATGTCTAGCATAAGTGAATTTTATGGAAGGCTTATCAGCTCTCCAGTCCTTATATGTGCAGTAAGGAGAAGTCCTTACTGAATCTTTTCACGAACAAAATGATAATCGGCCTCAATGTGTTTCATCCTTTCATGAAAAATAGGGTTAGATGCTATGAAAAGTATAGTGATAGAGAGAGATAGAGAAAGACAAAGAGAAAATATTTATGTGGAAATATGTGTAAGCGAGTATGGTTACTTACTAGAGCTAAATATATATACAATAAAGAATAGGCCAATGGGTTGATATATTATAAGACTTAATAAAACTAACTCAAGTATATACAGGAAGCTAACACTCCCCCTCAAGCTGGAGCATATGTCATATGCACCAAACTTGTGACAAAGAAACCCAATACGAGAGCCTTTGAGAGACTTTGTAAACACATTTACTAGTTAATTTGCTGAGTTGACAAAACTAATAGCAATGCATCCTGATGAGATCTTTTCACAGATGAAATGACAGTCAATTTCAATGTGTTTAGTCCGCTCATGAAACACTGGATTAGAGGCGCTTGGTTATCGCAAATGAGTTGCTTCAACCATATGAGTTCACACGTGGCTAATGTCATGGCCCGATATTCAGTTTCTGTACTAGACTTGGCAACCACATCTTGTTTCTTATATTCCAGTATACCAAATTACCGTCAACAAGAACACAATATCCTGAAGTTGACCGCCTATCTGATAGAAATCCTGCCCAATCGGCATCAGAATACCCGATGATTTAGGTATGACCCTTATCTTCATATAACAGCCCTTGACTTGGTGCTTCTTTGATATATCTAACAAGACGTATCACTGTATCCCAATGACTATCACACGGTGACTGTAGAAATTGACTGACCACACTAACTGCAAAAGAAATTTCGAGTCTAGTGATAGTGAGATAATTGAGTTTCCCAACCAGTCTTTTATATCAACCCGGATCAACCAAGGGCTCCCCCTATCTTGGTAAAAGTTTAACATTCAAATCCATAGGAGTATCAACAGGTCAACAATATAGCATGCCAGTTTCTTCAAGGATATCCAGTGCATATTTCCTCTGAGAGATAACAATACCATTGTTAGATTAAGCTACCTCAATGCCAAGGAAATACTTGAGGTAACCCAAATCCTTAGTCTAGAAATGATGAAATAGATGAGACTTCAAACGAACAATACCATCATAATCATTCTCGGTGATGACTATATCATCTACATACAACACCAAATAAACACATGTCATCTGATGAATGACAATAGAAAACAGAATGATCAGCCTCACTGCAGATTATGCCAAACTCCTGAATAACAATACTAAATCTCTTAAACCAAGCACGGGGGGACTGTTTCAACCTATACAAGGAGTGGCGAAGCCGACACACAAGGTTAGATACCCCCTAAGCAACAAAGCCAGGAGGCTTCCTCCCGAAGTTCACCATGTAAAAAGGCATTCTTGATGTCAAGCTGATAAAGAGGCCAGTGACGCATGGCAGCCATAGAAGGAATAAGCAAACAAAGGTCATTTTAGCCACAGGAGAAAAAGTGTCACTATAATTGAGCCCATAAATCTGAGTGTAGACTTTGGCAACTAAACGAGGCCTTCAGACAATCAACCCGTCCGTCAGGGCCAACCTTGAGAGTATAAACCCGCCATCAACCACCAGGAGATAAAGGAACTAAATCCCCAGTGTCATTAGAATACAAAGCAGTCATCTAATCAACTATGGCCTGACGCCACCCTAAATCTGAAAGAGCCTCACGAGTAGTTTTAAGGATAGAGATAGTGGATAAAGAGGAGATAAAGGCATAATATGGTGAGGATAAACGATGATAAGCTAGAAAGGTATATATAGGATGAGGATTCCGAGTAGAACGATTACCTTTCTGAAGAGGCAAAGGGGGCAAGTCTATGGTTGGTGGAAAAGCTAGTGTAGAAGGTGAGTCACTGGAAGGATCAACAGTGCCTGCAGGAGAAGAGGGGCGCGGACGATAATGGTATACCTAGAGGGGATGATTAGTGACCGGAGGTGGAGTGGGCACAGTAAAAGCAATAGGAGGTCCAAAATAAGGAACATGAAGGACATCAAAAATAACACTACGCTCGACAATAGATGGGGAAAAGAAAGAAGAAGACTCAAAGAAAGTCACATCTGTTGTGGGGAAATAACATTAAGCATTAGGAGAATAACACTGATATCTTTTCTGAAGACGAGAATAACTGAGGAAGATACAATTGATGGACCGAGGAGAAATTTATCTTGCCCAGGTTGTAATTGATGAACAAAACAAGTGCAGCCAAAGATACGAGGTGGGAGAAACATAAAGTTGTTGAGACGAAAGAGAGTGAGGAATTTCATGCTGCAACACTAAAGAAGGCATGCGGTTAATTAAAAAATAGACAAGAAGAACAACGTCAGCCTTAAAAGGAAAAGGAACATGATGATGAAGTAAAAGAGTGCGAGCAGTTTCAATAAGAAGTCGATTTTACATTCAGCCACCCCATTTTGTTAAGCTCCATTATTTTTCAGCATGATGATTTTCTTGTATGGTTTCATTGTCTCCAACAGGGACACTGAATCCTTTTGTACTTGGGTTGCTAAATTAGTCCAAAGTAATTGACTAGGTTTGGTAATTGAAATAGATTAGAAGTTAATTTTCTGTAGATTGATCTCTTTTATTGAAATATGTATTTATTTAATGCATTAGAAGGTTTATTTTATATGTTTTGGCAAAATTGTTTTACTCTGGCTTTGTTTAACTGTATTGCTTTTAATCTTGTCATGAGTTCTAGCATACTCATGCACGTATTTTTACCCCATTTCCCAGCATTTTCATGTTCTTAATAGTGGTTTACAATGTAATTTTTAGTCACTATGTAATTTTGCATATGAAATCGAATTAACTTTGAATTTTGGTGGCCAAAAATTTTTTTTGTTTGCTTTTGTTGTAATTTACAATTTAATGTCAATTTTAATAGTCTCATATCTTGTAACTTTTGGTACCATGCAGAACTCCTCTCATGAGGCTCTAATTCAAAGTTTTCAGCTGGCAATTTCTTTGAGGGGCATTTCTCTCAGTGAAAAGGGTAGAACTTTAAATACTATATTGTCTAATATGTTACAATTCTGTGCACTCTTGTCTTTTGTAAGAATATGATGCTCAATAACAGTATTTTATTCTATGGCTTGGTGTCTAATGAAGCCATGTGTAGAGTTTCATGTTTTCTTCTTAAACTATGCCCTGACTTTTCCGAACAGAACCAATCCCAGGAACTCTCAAATTTTTCTAACAAGGGTTTTAAATATTATCATTAATAAAATCCTTAAATCAAAAGTGCACTATAAGTAAATAAATTTGTGTTAGTCGGCAGTTGCTCTTCATAATAAATATTAAGATAAAGTTAAAATAATTGGAAACTAGTATCTGACAAATATTATATGTTGGTTGTCCTATTATCAAAAGTGAAGCATTTTTTTCTTTTGGTAATTGTTGACTATCAAGGGATTACTTCCTTAGTTGTTCTCATGCTCTAACCATGTAACTGGACTAGTTTTATAGATTGGATGGTCATGAGATAGTGATTTTAATTTTGAATTTATTAGGTGATGGCCTAAAATGATTGAACAGAAACAAGCAATTTATGAGGATTGGAAAATTATTTGTTTCGATTTTTGTGATTGTAATTTAAAACTAGAAGTCAACATGGCTAATGGATAAATTCTAATTTAGTGATGTAACAAGCTTCATGGGAAACATGGAAGCTTGGATTGTCTAAGATGTATAAATTATTTTAACAGATCACTTTTACATACTCAACCAAATAGAACTGAAGGTTATAACATCTGTTTTTATTGAAAATAGATATATTTTTATGCTCATTTCTCTTGTCATCAGACCAAATGGTTTCAAGCATAGCATTGTTAAGGTGCCAAGTTTTGAAGCTTCAGATAATGCTTTTTTATTTTTCCAGTTAAATTGCAGCCATCACACCGCAGATCTCTCTTTACCCTAGCAACATCTATGATTATTTTCACATCAAAGGCCTACAACATCCTCTCTCTTGTACCGATTGCTAAAATGGCGCTTACAGATGAAACAGTATGTGCACTGCATTAACTTACGTTGTCCAAAATTTTCACACATTCCTCTTTCTCTTGTTAGTTTAAGGTGTGATTGTATATTTTGCTTGCTTAATTTAATATACTTCTACCCATTTCTTATTGATCTTCAATGTGGTCGAATTACTGTTCTTTTTACTTGCTAGGAATTTTTGTGCTTTGTTTCAGGTTGATCCTTTCCTGCAATTGGTGAATGACACCAAATTACAAGTTGTCAATGATACATTAAGAAAACCAAGCAAAGTTTATGGTTCAAAAGAGGCAGATGAAGATGCTTTAAAGTCACTTTCAGCTATAAAATTAACTGAGAGCCAATCTAAGGAATCATTTGCTGCCATGATAGTCAATAATCTTGAAAATTCATCAAACGTAACAACCAGACACTATCCAATGTTGTATTAATTTATCAAGATCAGAATACTAACTTCTGATTTCTTTGTGCAGCAAGAACCATCCTCCTTAAGAGAACAGCTGCTTAATGAATTTACCCCCGATGAAGCTTGCCCATTAGGAAATATCTACCAATCTGGATCAAAAGACAATAAATATCCGGATATGGTTACTCTGCACTACTTTGCTTCTTTCTTCTGAAAATTATTTTGTTTCATGTAAACATTTAGAGTTCACACACTAAAAAACCTGCAGGTTGATATTCCATTATTTACTATTGATGATGACGATCCATCCCCTGGATTGGAAAGCCCAGGTGGCCCTGGTGCACAGAAGCCATTAATAAGTCCAAGCCTGCTGAGTGTTGATGAAATCTTGGATTCAGTAAGCTTATCTGTTTATTGATATGTATACACTTGACATCATTGTATAAAACTACAAACCAGACCAGCCAATTCAACCTGAAAACTGGTGAACTGACCGCTGATCCACTTCGTTTAGTGTTCATATCAGGAATAGTCCGAAGCTGATCAAAGTAAAGGCAAACCAGCTGGTTTAACCTTGAACCATTCAAACTGAAAGTGTTTCCTCTCTAGACTAGCCCAGGATGGGATGACGTGGCACAATTTGATTGCGAATGTGCCACGTTATCTCACTTTAAAACTCAAAGCAAACCATCTGTTTTAGTCATATACCAGTCAAACTGCCAGCAGTTCGTTTAACTAGACTAGTCCATACTGGGATGACATGGCAGAATATTATTGGAATTTTGCTATGTCATCTCACTTTAAATTAAATATTTTTATTAATTTTTTATTGATAATATACTTCTATATTATACTACTATTTGTGATATTTTTGATATAGTATTTCAAGTATTTATAAAAGATAATATAAATTCAAAATTTTGGTTCGACCACAGTTGAAACTTTGATCAGTCGACTGCTGCCTCTTCCGATTCAGTGATCACTCCAGTTTTTAAAACATTGCTTAGCATCCTTCTCACACCCTGATCTTCAAGAATTTACTGATGATGGATTTGTATTAGATAAAGACCAGTATAATATTCCTGAAATTAGTTCCAGAAATTGAAAAGATATGCTCAAATTTATTTCAGTTTGAAAGAAAACCTAGAATATCATCTCAAAACTATGGGTCTAAGGGTATCCTCTTCTCTGTTAACTTATAAGAACAAGAGTAGATAGAACAATCTGACAAGCCAAAAGTTTGGGAGGTTTTACTTTTTAGTTAGCTGTGAAGGAATATTTTAAACAATATAGCTGGGTATCGAGTCTCCACATTAATTGACCAATTTGTCCATAGCTGGATTGTGGGTGGATTTTATTTGTAGGTTGCTCCAGTGACTGTTCTATGTATTCATTGTATTCATAATAGCTTGGGGAGTAGAATAAGTTCTGAGAGGGTGAAGAAAGGATGCATCTTTAACACTATTCCCCCCCTCCCCCTCCATTTTCTTCTTTTTCTCATCTAATATAAATGGCACAATGTAATTTTACTGGTCAACTTTTATTTGTCGTATTTAATATTTTTTTTATAAAGGGAAGATAATTCATCTGCAGGTTTTGGACAAAACACATCACGTGGGAAGGGTTTCAGTTTCAACACCTTCTGACATGCCTTACAAAGAAATGGCTCTACATTGTGAGGCCCTCCTGATGGGAAAGCAGCAGAAAACCACTTTCTTGTATGCCCAAACAATAAAAGGAAATCCATTTCAATTTGCTGTTCATGATACCAACCAGGGGAAGGATATGCCTTTGCATCCCAATGTTCAACAGAGTTCTCCTTTGGTACTCCTTTACTTCATCAAGTTTTAAAATTTAAATTCAACATTGTTCACTCAGAAGTTATCTTCATAGATCTTGAAGGTTGGAATTGGAGGATGTTGAAATATTAGGTTTTAAGCTGCATTTATCAGGGAGAGGATTTAATAATCAAGTTTTTTTACTGAACACTTACTCACTGAATTTCATCAAGTTTTGACAGCAAACTTACCCTATTTCCATGCCATTTGAACTGCAGAGTGGAAATCCATTCCTTGACTCTAACTTTTGCCCCACTTTTCACAACACATCGGCTAGCACTGGTTCTATGCCTTGCACAACAGCATACCAGCATCAGGCTGACTGCTTTCAACTGCCAGCATCAAGTCCATATGATAACTTCTTGAAGGCTGCTGGTTGTTGATTCATTATAGAGAAGGTAGTGATCTTAAGATAGTTAAGCTTCCTTATAGGACAATGATTTGTTGATAATCAAAACTCCTGGAATAGTTGCACTAGCTGCTTTCTTGACATTGAATCAGCGCCAATTGTTATGGTCGGATCAGTGATTTGTGTTGTTAAGGGGCAACAATCGTCAATCAGATTGTTCACTGAGTTATGTCTCTTCTGCATTGATTTGTTTCCAGCAAGGAGGTTCATCTTTTATTGGATTCCTTGCACATTTCTCAGAGCTGTTTATATGTGCATAGTTTACCCTTCATGTAGTGGGGTGTACATGCCTGTTTTCTTTTTCTCTTTTTTTCCTCTTTTCTCTGTTGTCCTCCTGTAACTTTTCATGCCACTAGTGGGATGTGAGAATTTTGTAAAGTCAATTGTTGAAGAGAGGCTTTAATCTGCATATTGATGTAAAAGCATATGACCATAATTGCTTGAATCATTAACTTCTTATCTAGAAATCTACAGCCCCCCCTCCCTCAACACAAAAGAGTTTCAAGTGATTTCAAAAATAGTGTATTACAAAGTAGTCTGTCTTATAAGATTCACTTTCTATTCTAGTTCCTCAAGCAATTCGAGGCGGTGCCTCATAATAATATTAAAGAAGAAAGTGAAATTTTATAAGGCATTATTTTAAAATACAATGTCTCTAAAAATACTAAAAAATAATTAACTGAAAACAAATACTTTGTAATTAGCTTCAAAACGAATTAGTCTCCCTGTACTCTAAGAAGTTGGATTAAAAGCAGCAGCATCCTCCACCATTGAAAATGTAAACTGGCATCAATCTACAGTACAATTATTGTCATCTCAATAGCCATTTCAATGTTATAATGTAAATGTGTCAAATAGGGTTAATCCATCCCTTAATGAGCTAGGCCAAAAAAATCATTCTCTTAAAAGGGTCTTTAAAATTTAACACGGTCCTAACTCTATAAGGTTAATGAACTAAACGGGCCAGCAAATGAAAAAGTTATAAAAAATTAAAATTATAAAATTTCATAACAAAATAAAACCTAAACTATTAATCAATCATTCTCAATAATTATGTAAAATTTTCATACATAACAAAATACTACTAATCCATTATAAACTTAATCTCCACAAACACAATACCATGAAATTAAAACCAAAAAAATTAATTAATCATCTTCGACATTTATATTTGAATTTTGTATAAATAAATTTAATGCAATTGTTAAGTTGTCATATTCTTATTCATTTACAAAACATAAATTATGATTAAAGTTAGTAATAATAATGAAAATAAAAAAAAATTGAATAACTTTAAAGTTAATAAACTTAATACAATCAATTATGGGTACAAATAAAAATTTGTATATGATCTTCAAAAAAAAAACTGATAAGAGTCAATAAGACACTAAGAGCCTAAGACTACTATAATGGTCAGGTGAGCATTGTTTGTTGAAAGGCATAAATAGATATTGAGAGCAATTCATGGTATAGCAGAGTACTGTATACTCGTTTTCATTTACTATTATTGTTAAGGTATCTAGAACTTAAGCCTATTCATAACCTAAACCAACCCCATCAAATAAAAAAAGAAAACCCAACCAAACTGATGGGTTGATTGGGTTTTTATGTCTATTTGGGTTAGTTTGGTATGAACATTTTCGAAGTACGTCAAGTGATTTCCTATGTCTATTTGGGTTAGTTTGGTTTCAACTTTTTCAAAATATATTGAGTGGGGTTTGGGGTGATCAAATTTTTAAACCAATCTAACCTAGCAACCTGATCATATAATAACTACATACATAAAGGCTTATTAACAATAATTTTGTTGAATAATTTTGTTTAGAATATATAAATTGAAGTTCTATCATTTTACCCTTATTACCATGCTATTGATAAAAGTTGAGTGTTCAATGACTTCAGTCTATACTAATAAATGTCTTATATGTATAAATAAATATCACTTATCATATCAATAAATAATATATTGAGCCTTAGTCTCTTTCAATTCTTTTTAACATCAAGCATTACTCCTGCTTGATTAATTTCTTTCCAACATTAGTTTTAAGGTGTTTTTTTTTTTTATTATTCAAAAATTTTGTACAAGGTTTCTTTATTTCTTTTGTAAGAGTGGTGTTCTCCAATAAAACAAGTTATTGCAAGTAATTAAAAATACTTCAAAAAAAATCCAAACCCTAAAACCTACTCAACCCAATCCAAAATCTTATGCGGAGTTGATCTGTTTATAAATCTTTCGGTTTGAGTTATTTTAGATGAGAGGTTGTAAAAAATACTTTTGGGTTGTATTAAGGTTGAGCTTCGGTGTACTAGAACTAGTCTACACAACTGTGATACATCAATTCTGGTAACTATTATAATTCAGCATTTGTAATCCATGTTTGTGACTAACGAGCTTTATTTAGGAACCCGCAAATAATTCTGAATATATCAGCTAAAGATATACAGAATAGATCCCACAAGTATTTACCAAGCAATTTCCTAGTTTTGAACTTGGATATGACATTCTCAACCTTTTGGTCTGGTACTTGACCAGCTTGATACTTGTGGTCTAAATACTCCCTAATGATTAGGAGTGATTTACTGTCCGAACTATGTTTAAATAGGACTTAAATTTTATATTTAAAAGGTTGAGTTAAGATGAAAATTGAAGTTATGTTATAAAAATGAAGTCAGGTTTGAGCTTTAAAGTTTAAAACAGGATCCACCAAGGGCGACTTTGTTATATATATAATATAAAAATAAATTTTCTTCTTATAATTTTAAGTTATACTTACTTTGTAATTTTAAGTATTAAATGTTTTAAAATGACATGTTTTGTAATTTCGAGTTATTGAGTTCAATTTTTGTTCTTCTTAAAATACTGTTATATTAAATAGTGACGCATCTGCTAGTAATATTTAAATATTTGGATACCTGTGTACTCAAGGGTTTATTTGTAGGCCATTTTTAAGTTACCACCCCATTTTTTTTATGTTTTTTTTTTAAAAATCTTTTTACTTTTTAAAAATAATTAAGTATTTTTTATCTTATATATTTTTTTCAGAATTTTTTAAAATATTTTTTAATT